>WOXC01003655.1:600000-759736 GCA_011680675.1 Gymnobelideus leadbeateri | reverse complement strand
CAGAGCTCGTGCGAGAGACTGCAGGACTCAGTCTGAAGGAGTGACCGACTCTCCTTCATGTCTAGCCAGAATGAATGGGCCTGGGCTTGAGGGTGTGCCTTCTGCTGAGTAGTGCCTGGACTGTCTTTGGCATCCACCAGGGGGAAAAGACCATCAAGCAAAGCGAGAAGAAAAGGAAACCAGGAGCTTCATTTCTATGACATGGTGACCTGGTAGAGCAGAGAATGCTGACCCTGAGTCATCATGTAGGAAGTGGAAGAAATGAAAGCCGCGAGACTGCAGACACGCTGTCCAGGTCATCACCGATGTGTGACCAGGACACAGTCTTTCCTTTGGACATCTACCCACCCACCCACCCACCCACCCACCCACCTTTGTTCGATGGCCAAGCTCGCAAAGGAGAAGGAGCTTCTTCCTAAGCAGAAACCACAGCTGGCCACCAATTGGTAATGATGTCCTCTATAGCCCTTCCTCCGTTTCTCGGATTTCTCTCGTTCTTGCTCGGCTTCCTTGGGCTCTCTAGAACACTGACAGAAACAGGGGCAGGAAACGCGGAAATAATGCTGCTTACAAAGACAGTAGGGTCCTTAGAAATTCATTTTATTGAAGTGTTGTCTTTTCCCCCTCCCCATCATTGCCAGCGGTCTTCCCCCACCCCCCTTCTCTCTGAGAGAACCGTCTCAGAGCATCAGTGGTTTTTTCTGCAAGGAGTGAAAGGGGCAGAGACAAGTCAGGCCGCCTGATGGCCACGTGCCCCAAACCTGCAAAATACCAAGACTCTGAAGCTCTGGCAAGTCCGAGGGGCGGGATGTCTCCTCTCATCTCCTCTTTGTGCATAAGGTGGCCAGGCTGGCATTCTTGCCGGATCCTTTGGGGCTGGGGGGCGGTGGTGGGCGGGGAGCGAGGTTCTTGCACAGAGCTCGAGTGGAGCATGAGAAAACTTCTGAGACCACGTCCTGGAATGCAGTGTCAGGCTTGAGTTTCGCTGTCACGCTTTGCCCTCCCCTGCTGCTGCCAAAGGGCAGTAAGGCCTTTCCGAGTCTGTCGACCGCCACCCCTCCTCCGGTCTTTGTGGTCCTGCCCGCTCGAGGCCGTGAGCCCCGCTGCCCAAGCAATGGGAGCCGGGGAGCGTGGGGCAATGGGACCTGGAGGAAGCGCAGCTCCAAGCCCAGGTTCGCCCCACCTTGGGAGCCTCCTCTCACTGATTCTTCTTGGAGACGACCACCCTTTTCGCTCGCTGGAGGACAATCGAAATTTCCTCAGTTCATCCCGAGGAACCTCTCCTTGTTCGTTCGTTCCTTTGTTTCTGGTTCTTCCTTCCTTCCTTCCTTTCTTCCCTCCCTCCTTCCTTCCTTCCTTCCTTCCTTCCTTCCTTCCTTCCTTCCTTCCTTCCTTCCTTCCTTTTCTTCTTTCTTCCTTCCTTCTTTCCTTCCTTCCTTCCTTCTTTCCTCCCTCCCTCCCTCCCTCTCTTTCTTTCTTTCTTTACCCCATGCAAGGGAGTCTTTGAATGGGCTTTCCCCTGCCACACAACCCTGCCTTTGTCAGGTTCTCAGAAACTGTGGCAGGAAAGGGACGGGGCAGGCGGGCTTGGTGATGCTGCAGTCCTTAGGGCAATGGACTTCTCTTCCACTCAGCTCGAACCTGGTGACAAAGAAAGCGTGAGGAGACCGAGGCAGCGCATGTGAGGAAAGCTCTCCATGGAAAAGTCCAAATTGACCTCGCCATCGTCTCTGCTGGTGGCTGGCAGGCTCTAGAGTCCGAGTGCACATCGGCTGCCTGGGGTCGCCTCCAGACATTGGAAAGCGGCAGCAGGTGGCCCAAAGGGCAGCCCCAAAATGCAAAGGTCAGGGCTGCAACTGCAGCTGAGACCCAGCTCTGGCACCAGCCAGTCATCCGAGTCTGAATACTTCTTCTTCTTCTTGCATGTCTGGGAGTCAGGTTGGAGCTCCTCGGGACACACAAGGGCATCTTCCAAATCTTCCATTGCTCCTGGAACGAAGTGGGGCGACGTTGTGAGTCGTTGATCAGAACGCCCTTCATGCTCACTGCCCTCTGGATGACCACATGCGGGCATGGTGACAAGTTCATCAAAAACGGAGCCTGAAGACAATGCTTCAGCATCTTTCCATTCACATCTCGCTCCACACTCTGCCAGGTCTGCCAACTCCTTTGCTTTCACTTCTCCAACTTGGCCCCTTCTCTCTGCACCTTCCATGGCCTTCCTGGAGACGCCTCAGGGGCCAACAGGGCTCCACCTGCAACCTCTGCTCTCAGCAGGAAGAACTGAAAAAGGCTGCTGCTGCTGGCCTTTTATATGCTTTCCCCCCAGGCCCTCTTGGCCCGCCCGCTTTCCACTGGGAAGCTGTGAATCCTTTTGTCCACCCCTCCTCCGCGATTGACACCTCTGTGCTCTCTTCTCTGCCGCCCCACTCCCACCTTCCCCACCATCTTGTGACCTAGACCTTTCCTGACGGCCCCCAGCTCTTCCAGCCTCTGACACCATTACTCTGCAGCCTTGCAGAGACCCTTGGGGTCTCCTGAATCCTGACCAACCGTCCACGGCTTCCAGGGTGCAGGGTTGCTGTCTTCAAGCAGGTAGGAGAATTTTCGCACTGAGTCTCCACAAAGAGAGCTGCAGGTCCCACAAGCAGCCCACTGCTACCTCTGGGCCACACACCTCTTCTGATCTTTGGGAAAGACCACTGAGGGTTTCGGCAGAGACGGAGTGAAACCACCCTCAGTCACCCCCAGGTCCTGGAGCCCATCATTCTCTCTTGATCCGTGCAGTGCAGACATGGCACCAGGAAAGCTGCTGCTAGAGAGAGACACACACAGAGAAAGAGGGGAACTTCCCCAGGCTCAGAGATGCTCCTTGACATTATTGCAAGTGGAGGGGGCTGGCAGAGCTCGTGCGAGAGACTGCAGGACTCAGTCTGAAGGAGTGACCGACTCTCCTTCATGTCTAGCCAGAATGAATGGGCCTGGGCTTGAGGGTGTGCCTTCTGCTGAGTAGTGCCTGGACTGTCTTTGGCATCCACCAGGGGGAAAAGACCATCAAGCAAAGCGAGAAGAAAAGGAAACCAGGAGCTTCATTTCTATGACATGGTGACCTGGTAGAGCAGAGAATGCTGACCCTGAGTCATCATGTAGGAAGTGGAAGAAATGAAAGCCGCGAGACTGCAGACACGCTGTCCAGGTCATCACCGATGTGTGACCAGGACACAGTCTTTCCTTTGGACATCTACCCACCCACCCACCCACCCACCCACCCACCTTTGTTCGATGGCCAAGCTCGCAAAGGAGAAGGAGCTTCTTCCTAAGCAGAAACCACAGCTGGCCACCAATTGGTAATGATGTCCTCTATAGCCCTTCCTCCGTTTCTCGGATTTCTCTCGTTCTTGCTCGGCTTCCTTGGGCTCTCTAGAACACTGACAGAAACAGGGGCAGGAAACGCGGAAATAATGCTGCTTACAAAGACAGTAGGGTCCTTAGAAATTAATTTTATTGAAGTGTTGTCTTTTCCCCCTCCCCATCATTGCCAGCGGTCTTCCCCCACCCCCCTTCTCTCTGAGAGAACCGTCTCAGAGCATCAGTGGTTTTTTCTGCAAGGAGTGAAAGGGGCAGAGAAAAGTCAGGCCGCCTGATGGCCACGTGCCCCAAACCTGCAAAATACCAAGACTCTGAAGCTCTGGCAAGTCCGAGGGGCGGGATGTCTCCTCTCATCTCCTCTTTGTGCATAAGGTGGCCAGGCTGGCATTCTTGCCGGATTTTTGTGTTCTGGGGGGAAGTGAGTTACTTGAAAAGAGCTTGAGTCGAATACGAGAAAACAATTTTTCTTTATAACCTCAAAATTGTCTAAATTGAAACCATTTGCAGATGCTATACTTGGATGTTTGCTGCGTTGGTTTTGTGTAGAACAGCGAGGGCTCGAAAATTTGAAATGAAGGAATTGTGTAATTGAATTCTTTTAAGTGAAAGTAAACAAAAACATTAAGAAATACCAAAAGAGTTTTTAAAAAAGAATATCCAATTAATCCGCAGAAGGGTGGACATTCTGTATAAATCGAGATAGAGAAGAATTATAAAGGGAATAAAAATGTAATTGGGATTCTGTAAATCACAGTTTGTAAGTATAATGAGGTTGTTAGAAGGAGGTTAGATTAAATACCTCAGGTTTAAATATTGCAGAAATGGTGAGGAATTATTAAGCTTGATTAAAAAGCCATTGTATTTGATGGTAATAGCAACTATGGCATAGTGGAGAGATAACTGGTGTCAGTGGTTAAATTATAAAAATAACCTAACTTTAAGTCTCACATATGTAACATCTAACTGAGTGACCCTGGTTAAGTCACTTAACTTTTTAGTACCTCGGCGGACACTAAGATCATAAACTAAATGGTAGGTGCCTATTGGCATCAGTAGAAGTTTCTTTAGAGAGAATTCCCTATGTAGGTGAAATTGCTTACTAGTTAAAAATGATAAAGCAATCAGTAGTGTCATGGAATAATTTCACTTAAAGAAATTGTAGAGTACATTTACAGTCAAAGAGAGACTCAAGAATTCTTGATGTTAGATAAGCATGTCTGAATTGGAACTCCACTCTCCTAATAAGTCAGAGCAGTTATGCCTCTCACTAAATTCTGCTTCCAAATTCATGGTCTCTGTTTACATTCTGTGTTTCCCTCTCTCTTTATTCAGTCATTTCAGTTATGTATGACTCTTTATGATCCTGTTTGGGGTTTCTTGGCAAAGATACTGGAATGGTTTGCCACTTCCTTCTCCGGATCACAGATCATGTAACAGATGAGAAAACTGAGGCAAACAGAGTTAAGTGCCCTGACTAGAGTTACACAGTGTTTGAGGGTGGATTTAAGCTCTAGTCTTTCTGATTCCAGGCCTAGAGTTCTATCCACTGCACCACCTTGCTTCCCTCCCTCTTCCTTACTACACCTAAATATATTCTGCATTCTCACTGTGATCTTTTCTTTTCCTATCCCCAGAACTTATCCCAAGGACCAACACATAGTAGGCCCTTAATAAATGTTTATTGATTGATTGATTCAATGTCAGAGCTCCATCCATAGAGCATTGATTATGGAATTAGTAAGATATGCATTCAGATCCTATTTCAGACATTTATTCTGTGGCCTGCATAAAGCATTACTTCTTATAACCTCAGTTTTCTCATCTGTAAAATGCCTGAAACATATTAGGTGCATAATAAATACTTATTGATTAGCTGAATATTTGATGGCAATAATAGCAACATGGCAATAATAATAGTACCTACTTCACAGGATTGGAAGAACAAATGAGAACATAAATGTAAGGTGCTTAGCAAACATTACAGTGTAAATATAAATATGAGATGATGTTATTTTATCCCAATCTAAAAATTTCAAGTGACAAAATCACCCCTATTAATGCAGATGGAAACAGCTCTGCAACATAATGCTTTAAAGGATTAGTATTTAAAGAGTGGGAGTACTGAGAGGATAGAAATGGGATTAGTGATTGGTGATTTTATCCAGGACCCCTCAGTCTACTAGTATCAGAGACAGCCCTTAAATTCAAGTCTGCCTGACTCAGAAGTCACCTCTCTATCCATTATACCACATTGCCTCTCTTCCAAAAATTACCATTGTTGTTGACGTCTTGTACTGCAGCCAGCACAGTTGGTGGGCTAGTGAGTGGTGAGAATAATGAGATGGGGGTGTAATCAATAGTCTGTTTATTACAGGACCATTTCATACAGAGCCATAGATGTAAAGGGCTCACAGAGTTTATATGCCCCCCAACAAAAGGTCTACGTGACCCAAAAGAATGTAGACACCCCAAAAGAATGAAGACAATGTACAAGGACCCTCTCTTAATCTTGTTTACTATTTACCCTTGCTTAAGGTTAGTTATTTATTAGGGTAATACCATAGGACCATATCCAGAGGAATAAACAAAAAAGAGTTTACACGCCCTCTTGCTTATCTGCCCTGTAACCTTGCAGGTAACTGTATAGGGAAGAGGAGTATTCATTTATCAGGGCCAAGGGACCCCAAAAGTTCTCTACATCCAAACAAGTTTATACATCCTCCTGCTTATCTGCCCTGTGAATTTTCAGGTAGTAATATAGGGGAGGGGAACATTTCATTAGCAGAGCTGGGGGACTCCTGAAAGTTCTCTACAGTCTTGTTCTCAATCTAAGAACTCTTGTTCTTTTTCATTAATTTAATTTCAGATAATGTCTCTTGTTTTCAATTAATTTAGATTCAAATGGTACTGGGACAAGTTGCTATCCTGCTATTATAATCTAATATTCATTGTTCTATGGGATAATGTACAAGTAGATAAAATAACTGCTTTTTGTGATTGACTAAAGTACAATGTCAATTCACTTTTGGTATAGTCTTAGCAGGAGAGAAGATGGCAGGGACAGCATGTACTTATCATTATGGTAATTCACTGTATTTTGCTACCACTTTCCTATACCCTAGAGTAGAAAAGCGTATTGTTTATTTATCTCCATTTAAAGAAAATGTCGGGGCTGCTTTGGAGTCCATGGGAATGCCCTTCCAATGGTCCCTTTGACAATCATCAAGGAGCAAGCCCACCCTTTCAGAGCTGATACCTTGGACATACTTACTGGTGAGCATGGCAGGCCTTGTAAGGATATTTAGATCCTGTGAAACTGCTCACTTCAACAGAGGGAGAAAAATCCCCCAATGATCAAGTCCCCATCTTGGGAGACACAAGAAGCAGACAGGCTTTTCTGTCCTGGACCCAGAAAAAGGCATCTCAGTGACTAGTAATGAGAAAATCAGGGTGAGCATCAGGACAAGATGTCTTGAACACCCCCAAAACTCCAAGTCTATATGGAGCTGACAATGAGCTTCAGAGTGGCAGTAATTATAGTTAGATTCCAATGAGAAAGATCTTCCACAAAGGTCTCTTCCCTTAAGTCATTCCCAGCTTCTGGTCTGCCTCTGATACCTGAGAAAACACAATACAACATGAGTCCAGCCCTCGTCCACAACAAAGACAGTGTTGGGTTAAAAGGTAGTGCTTATAAGGTTTCTGTGACAGGTAATTATCACTGTAAGGGTCCTTGTTATTCAGGATGAACAAGGGTCTAGGCTCCCCCTCTCTTCATCCCAAGGTCCTCCTCCTACTTCCAGGGAGGCAGAGCTTGTTCAGTGAGCACCATTCCTGCCTGGAAGCACTACACCTGTGTCCCTGTCATCAAGAGAAAAACAGAAGTGGAAAAATACTTTTTGGCATCTTCTTTCCAATTACCAGCAAAGATCTATGGAAAAGGAAGGTCCCAGAGCCTCCACTAACTGTGAAACTTGTGTGTTCTTCTGAAATCAAGGTTCATGCTGTGATTTTGAGGATGAAAAATATTGCATCAAACAAAGTCGAGGTATTCTGGAATGAGCAGATACTGGAATCCCTCAGAAACATCAAAGTTAAAAATTAAAAGTATGCCAATTATGCTGACAGCTTCCCAGAATTGTAACCTCTGCCTCACTACAATTAACTGACCCATGGGCTAGACAGCACAGGTCTCTTACACTGAGTCTGGAGTCATTTCTCCAAATTTAAGCCCTTAAATGTAGAAATCACTTATACTCTTTCTCCCACCACACTTTCAATATTATGTAAAGATATCCCTGTTCAAATAGTCTCTGCCTAGGTAGAGCCATCCTGGTGGTACTTGGGAATATCAGCCAGTTAACAAGCATTTATTAAATGTTTACAGTGTGCCAGGCACTATGCTAAGCTCTAGAGATACAAATAAAGGCAAAAAGGTCCCTGCTCTAAGTGTTTGTCCTAATGAAGGAGAGAATAGCTAAATATGTAGGTAGAAAGACGTGTGTGTGTGTGTGTGTGTGTGTGTGTGTGTGTGTGTGTGTGTGTGTGTGTGTGTAATGCATAAGAAGGCCATGTCAAAAGTGAAGTGCTTGGTAGCCGGAGGAACCACGAAAGGCTTCTTGGAGAAGGTGGGATTTAAATTGGGCCTTGAAGGAAGGCAGGGGAACTAAGAAGCTGAAGTGAGAGGGCAGAGTATTACAGGAATGAGGGACAACCAGTAAAAGAATAGAGAAATGGAAAGCATTATTCCATGTTCCAGGAACCTCAAAGTGTCTAATATGGATGGATTGGAAAGTGCATGGGGTAGTGGGGTATGAAAAGGGGAAAGTCAAGTGTAAAGAGATTGGTTATGAAGAATTAGAGGTGCTTAGCAAAGTACTTTATATTTGATCCTTATGTGATTGGGCTCCACTAGGATTCATTGAGAAGGAAGTGGCATAGTCATACCCACACTTTAGGAAAATCCCATTGACAACTGAGTGGAGGATGGGTTAGAGTGTTGAGAGATATGAGGTTGAGGGACCAGTTAGAAGGCTGTTGCATTAGTCCAGACAAGAGGTCAAGAAGACCTGAATTAGGATTGTGTCTGTGGAGTGGAGAGAAGGGGATATCTATGGGAAATGTTGGGAAGGCAAAAATGACAAGACTTAGAAACAGATTGGATATGTGGGGTGAATGAGAGTGAAGAGTCAAGGATGTCACCTTGGTTGAAGGACTGGATGACTGGGAGGATGATAGCACCTTCAACAGTAATATGGAAGTTTGGAATGGGAGAAGTGCTTAAGGATGAAGGATTATGGGTTCTGATCCAGACATATTGAGTTAAAGATTACCATAGGATGTCCGATTACAGAAGTCTAGGAGAGAGTTACTTTACCAAATCTGGAGCTCAGGAGAGAGATTAGATGTTGGAATCATCTACAGAGAGATGATCATTGAACCCATGTGTGCTGATGAGATCACCAAGTGAGATGGTATATAGTGAAAAGAGAGGGAGAGTAGGACAGAGCCTTAAAGGAACATCCACAGTTTTAATGGGCATGACTTGAGTACAGAACCAACAAAAACAACTGAGAAGGAGCAGTTGGAAAAATAGGAGGAGAATCCATAGAATGTAGGAGCATAATAACTTAGCTAGGCATGAGTCTCCAGGAGATATTGGGAATCACAGACGTATTTAATAACACACACAAATACAAATACACATACATGTACATCTGTGCACATATGCTGTTGCTGAGCTGGTTTAAGTTGTGTCTGACTCTTCATGACCCCTGTGAAAGTACCCCCAAAATTAGTGTCTTTTCTATGAGTTACCTTACAAGACAGGAGCACTGAACACAAAGTAAGCCTGTTCCCTGAAAGGAGCCAATCAGGAACCTGCATCAAGCCAAAAGTCTTGCTCATTCCCAGATGCCTTCATTGGTGTTATCTGATTGACCTTGCTGAACTGTGCACCCCAAAAATGGCCTAAACCAGCCTTGCAGTCAACTGTTCCCGGAAAACATCCTTCTTCTGTATCCTAACTGTTCCTAGGAAAGACCATCTGCTCTCTACCCTAACTTTTCCCATTACCTCCCCTTGGTTTTCATGCATAAATTGCTCCCGTCTCTCCTAGGCTATGGGCTCCTTTGTATGGGGGTACCTTGGCACTAGTGTCTGTTTTTCCTCATAATATAACTTTTCTACTTTCAACTCAGTGTGGACTCCTCTAAATTTTGAGAGCTGGGCTAAACCTGGTGACATCACTTTGGGATTTTCTTGGCAAAGCTACTAGAGTGGTTTGTCATTTCCTTTATCAGTTAATTTTACAGATGAGGAAATTGAGGCAAATAGGGTTAAGTGATTTGCCCAGGGTCCCACAGCAGTTAAGTGTCTGAGGCCAGATTTGAACTCAAGAAAAGTAGTTTTTCTGCATCCAGGCCTGGCTTCCCATCCACTGAGTCACCTAGCTGCCCCATTTCTGTCTGTATTTATGACATATCAAAACTATATGTGTATATATGTGTGTGTATATATATACACACATATACATATATACACATATATTTACAATGTGTATGTGCATATTTGTATATATATGTAAATATACACACATATGTACATATACATATGCCTATATGTGTGTATGAATATCACACATATATTGAATGTCACACGTATTTTTCATATTACTCCCCTTCAGAAACTCTGTTTTCTAGCAAAATTTACCAGTTCTTAGTATATGATATTATATCTTCTGTATTCATATGTTTCCAGAGACTGCTCCCCATACCTTGAATGTACTCCTTTACATTCTCTCTTTGGTAGCTCTAGGTTCCTTTAGGGTTTAAGTACCACTTTCCATAGGAGCCTTTTTTTGATCTGCCCAGGTTGTTAGTGCTCCCACACAAAATTACTTCATATTTATTTTGCATGTGTTTGGTATCAAATTATTTTTATAGACTCTATTTTCCCCTGAAGAAAAGCTTAAGGACAGGGACTATCTTTTTTTCTCATCTTTTCTTTCCCAGTGTCTGCAAAAGTTCTGGAAATAGGGTAAGTGATTGATAAATTCTTGCTGAATTGAATTAAATTAAATTGACCACTCAATACTCTTAGGTAGTTCTTTCTATGACTATAAATTTCAAATGACTTGCATATCTGCAACTGTGGAAGGAATTTAAACATACAAAGTTTCTTTCATTGATGAAATCATGTTTGAATAAAAAATATTTTCTTATAATGTAATGCAACAAATTAAAGATTAAATTGCAATAGCATTCACAAAAATTTTAAAATAATAGGAACTTTAAAAAGAGTAATTTATTAAACAATGATTAATTTAAAGAACAAAGATAAAAAGGATTTTTATTTCGTTTATTATTTTAATTTCAATATTCATGTGATGCTTTTTAAAATATTTTCTGGTTTCTATTCCATTTTGTAAGTTATGATTACTGGTATTCCTTTCTTTTGAACTTATAGCTACATGATATATTTTAGATAAATTTTTAAAATTTAATTCAGCTATGTACATATCATTTTATATTAAATGGTTTCTTGTAATCAATACATGAATATGTTTTTTTCTCTATCTGTTCTGTAGCTTTTTGGTTTTAATGGGAAAATTTCTATCATTCACATTTTATTGTTATCATAAGTACTGAATGTAATTTGTCTTCTAACATTTTTTCCTTATGGAAATAAAATTCCCTTTAATTCATCTCAGTCTAGTTAAATTATTAAAACTATTTTATAAAATAATATATGTTTTTTAAAGTAATTAAATTGCATTCTTCCTCATGGTTTAGACACATTTTTCATTATAAATAGAGTTTTGACTTTGTAACTGCAAATTTCTTTCAGGATTTTTGACTTTGGGGTTGCAAGGTCCTTTTTGTTTTCTTTATTTTTGCTTTTTTAAAAAAACAATTGTTTTGCATGATACAATGGACTGTGAGCCCACAAAACTGTTTTGGACCATTCTTGAATGTCTATATTATAGGGTGGCAGCATGCCACTAAGTGCTACAAATATACAAATACATACATATGTATGTATGTATTATAGCACCTCAATCATTATCTGTGATGGAAGGAGGATCCTCATACAAACAAAAATGACAATAATCAATTGCTGGATTTTAGAGTTAATAGATGAGAGACAGAGATTCATTCCTGAAAATACCTCACCTCTGTTCTTTGCAATGTAACCCTTGGACAGAGTCTACAGTCAAAGCAGCAATGGGGCCAGCCTTGATGTGAAATCTGACTGGATCCAGGAAGGCAACTCTTGCTGCAGACAGAATGAGGAGCCTGAGAGCACAGTGATAAAATAGGGAGGAGCAGAGGACAAAGATCATCATATCCTTCAGTTTTCTTTTGGGGAAAAATCTCTTCTGATTTAGTTGGATCAGAATAATGGTCCACAAATGTATCTGAGTTATTTTTTTCAGGGTGTTATCACATTCATCTATGGAAATGTTACTGTACAAAGGAAGCAGAGTGGCCCGGTTAGTGGCCATAATGCTAGGTCTGAGCCTAACATTAACAGTTTTCACATGTGTCCACTGAAGAGTTCACAGACAGAACTGAAAGCTAACTCAATACTCCAAAAAATTGTATCCTATAGATCCTATTATGTATTATGTGGGGAAATCTCCTAATTTCTCTGTTTTGAAAATATTAATGGATAGTTTCATGAGTTACAGTTTTCTATCCTGTGATTTACACATGACACTGTCTCTCATTATTATGCCTTTGCATAGGTCATCCTGATACCTGGAATGTTCTCCCTTCTCAACTTCACATCGGAAAATCTCATTCTTTATTCAGGACGAAGTTCAAATACCACTTTCTACATGAAGACTTTCCTGACTTTAACTGCTTGGTATCTCTAGTCCTAACCACTTCTTGTGTATAGTTGTACTTATTCCAGATATATACTTTTCTCCATTGGAATGTAAGCTCCTTGAAAATAGGGCTTGCCTCATTCTTTGTGTCTGTATTCCCAGCACCTAACACGATGTCTTAAACATAGTAAACACTCAAAACATTCTTGTTCATTGGCTGATTGTTTACAATTGTCAACATTTTTTTTCCATATGCAGTGTATCACCTGTGACTGGCCTCCTCTCCAAATGATGGAACTTTTTTGATACTCAGTTCTTTTTCTGATAGACCTGTGGTATCAACAGCACCAATATTCACCAAGGAAAATGATTTTTGGGAAGTCTCTTGCCCATTTAGAATGTCATATGCAGTAGGGGAATCTCCACTGGCATAAAAAACAACCTCTTTTTCCATGATGGACCCAGAATTGAACCTTCTTGATATAGTACAAAAGCTTATAACAAAAAAAAAATCTACATCACTTGATCTTGCCAGGGGAAAGGTAGATTATTATTAGGTTTTAGCCTTCACTTACCCTAAGATATTAAGATAGAATTCTCATCACCTTGCCCATTTTCCCTGAACTAAGCTTGAGAATTAATACTTATGTTAGTTCTCTGACTTGGTCTTCTGTTGCTGTACACCCACAGATGAAATATAATGCACTCAGTTCTTGCATCTTGGAGAATTAGAGGCAACCCATTTATCAATAAGCATTGAGGTGACAGTGATGTGCCAGATGAGAAACAGCTTGATATAGAGGTTGGAGAGTTGGCTCCAAAGCCAGTTGGACCTGGCTTCACTTTCTACCTCTGGCACTGCTATATATGTGACTTTAGACAAGTCACTTAAGTTTTCAATGCCCCTCATGTAACCCTCTAAAACTATAATGGAAAGAAAAAGTGCCAATCTGCAATGGTCTGGGAGACTTATCATTTACAAGTCCCTATACTATTAAAATCATAGATCTAGTCCCTATTACAATGTACCTGGCACAGTATGTGGTTCCAGGGATAAAGAGATGAAAATGAAAGTGTACCTATCCTGATGGATCTTCTGTTCTGCAAAGGGGGAAAGTATAGATATAAATGCATAAAGGAAAATATAAAATATACACAAATAAAAACAAATGATTTTGAGAGGGTACCAGCAGCTGAGAGATAGGGAAAAGCTTTAGTTAGGAGGTGATGCTTGGGCTGAATCTAGAAAATAGCAATGGCTTCTAAGGGGCAGGGATGAGGCTAGATTTCATTCCAAGAATGGGAAACAGCCTGTGTCAAAGGCACAGAATTGGAAAGGTATGCTATGTACAAAGAGCAATGAGCAAGTAGACCAGTTTGGCTAAACCAAAGAATGTGTGAAGAAGAGCATGGGATAAGCCTAGAAAGGCAGGTGAGATGGTAAAGGATGTTTAAGGTCAAATAGGACAGTTTATATTTTATCATTGATATAATAGCGAGCCACTGGAGCTTCTGGAGTAGAAGAGTAACATAATCAAATCCATACTTTGGGAATATCACATAGGCAAATAGTGAAGACAATGAATTTCAGAAGGGAGATACTTGAGTCAAGGAAACCAACTAAGAGGCTCTTGCAAAAGTCTAGGCAAGAAATTATATGGGTCTGGATTAAAATTGGGAGAAATGCAAAAGGTGTTACTGATACAAAAATGATAAGACTTGACACCTAATTGGATGTGGGGGATGGAGGGTGAAGGAGAATGAAGAGTCATGGACATCTCCTAGGTTGCAAACCTAGGTAGCTTAAAGGATATTAGTCCCCTTCAAGAAAAGCAGGGAATTTAGGAAGACACGTTTCTTCAGATCACTTGTACATAGCAACTGAGGTCAATTGAATTCCACCCTTTTTATATTGATCTTCATAAAGCCTGATTCATGAACTGAAGTTAAACTCATTATTTCAAAAATACTGGATTTCCCACCCTTGAAAACTTTACAGGGTGACTTGCATATGATGTTGTTGAGTTATTTTTCAGTCATGTAAAACTCATGACTCCATCTGAGGTTTTCTTGGTGGATACTGGAGTGGTTTGCCATCCCTTCTCCAACTCATTTTACAGATAAGGAAACTGAGGCAAATAGGGTTAAATGATTAGCCCATAGTCACACAACTAGTAAGTGTCTGAGGCTGAATTTGAACTCAGAAAAATGAGTCTTCCTGACTCAAGGCCGATAAATATTGGTTGAATTGAATACAATCTCCTCTCTCAAAACTATCATTCAGTTTGAGCTTGGGAGCTCTTTCTCACATCAAGAGTTTGAGATAGCCCTGCCTAAACTGCTTTCAATATAAAAGCTCCATACAACTTTTAAAATCATTGACTCTGAGCTTCAATTATTTATTGAAGATTAAATGGATTGGATTGAATATAAGGAATAGCCTTCAGATCATTAGCAATAGTTGTCCCAAAATAGAAAGGGATTCTTCCATGTTTTCCAAACTGGAAATGTCCAGTAAGGGGTAAGATGCTCACTTGAGAGCAATGTCATGGAGAGGAATCCTTATGGGTCATAGGGTTGGATTCAGTGACCTATGAAATGCCCCCACAACTTTCAGATTCTTTTGAAAATCATGAATGTGCTTAAGCCAAGGGTTACATTTGAGAATAAAAGTACTTATTAGCTTTCCTGGCAACCCATTCTCCTTAACCTGCTACTGTATGTCAGTCAACAAGAATGTGTTAAAAGCATACAGTGTACCAGGCATGGTGTGCTAAGGACTGGAGGCAAAAAAAGTTGAGGAATTTATGGTATAATTGGGGAAAATAGCATGGATCTAACTAGATACATATAAGATCACACTCATTATTCTGCCTGTATCTATGTCATTGTAAATGTATTTAGCTTCTCACCTGCCATAGCTGGAAATCCCAGATCTCAGTACATGTCTTATTCCCAAAAGGCCCTTCTCTAATATCACAGGAGATCAGATCCTGGAGGGCATGGGCAATGCTGTACACAGCAATGTAGGCACCATAGGTCTCACTCAGGGTATTTGAGGTCAGTGATGAGATGCTCTGGTCTTGCAGATGCTCTTTACCCATGCAGAATTTGGACCCTTCTAGTTCTGTCCTGTCACCCAGGCAAGGAAGTCTCTGGGTAGGCCACTTAAAGTCAAATATTTTTTCCCAAAATGTTTTTATATAATCATTCTCTGGAGTCTCATCTACATGCAGGTGGCCAACGAATTCCAAAAACCTTGGAATCTTTCCCCTTTGTCTAGAAATCGCAAGAGTTTGGGAAGTGTTTGGGCAGGAGAGAGCAACGTCACTCTCATCTATGTTTCTTCTTATCCATATCTTCTCTGTGACATCCCTTCCTGAGAGTCCCTTTAACATGAGGGAGAAACTGAAACTGTTTGGAATCACCACGATGACTTTGGCTGAGATAGTTCCCATTGTGCGTGCAAAACAATGGAAATTTTCATGAAAATTTGAGGTGGCAATATTTATGAGGAACTCTCTGCAGATGCCAGCCTTCTTCAACTCGTCACTCAGTAAATAGCTGGCCTGGTTGCCAAAATCATCATCTTGAGCCACAATTCCCACCCAGGTCCAACCAAAGTATTGCAACAATAAGGCCACACCATGAGACCAGGATTGGTCATTGGGTATTATCCGTAAAAAGGAAGGAAACTGAGTTTTGTCACTGAGACTGATGACACTATTTGCATAGCTGACCTGAAAAAGGAAAATATTCCTGTAGATGAGCTAGTAAGTCACTTTCAGAAAGAAGGCATTAATAATACTGAGATTAATGTAAATAGTTATTGCAGATACCCTGATAGAATTTATAATCTATACAGCAGGAGACCACTAGGTGGCATAGTGCGTTGCAGATAGAATCATGAAACAGCTTAAAATCTGTCTTAGCTATTTGACTCTCTGCAAGTCATTTAGATTTTTGTCTCAATTTCCTGATCTGCAAAATGGATAGAGGACTTACCTCCCAGTACTGTTGAAAGGATCAAAGGAGAGGATATTTGTAAAGTGTCTTGCAAACCTTAAAGTGCCATATAAATGTTGTTGCTACTGTTACTATACTGGGTTGTGACATTTAATTGTAACCTCGGACGCAGAATTGGCACTGTGGATATCCATATAGTGCTGCAGTCTGGAGACTCTTCTCACATGCCCTATACAATGGCTCAGGCCCCATCCAGGGTCTGCCCTAGGAATAGCAGAACATAGCTAATGTCCTAGTGGTGCCCATTTCCCAAATGGCTGCACTGTTTGGGAATTTCTCTGACATCTGCACCATTCTGCAGGAAACTCATTATTGAGAAAAACCTCATCATCCTGCAAAATCCAATCACCCTTGGCATCCACACCTCATCACTACCTTCTACCACCCTCTTTGGAGGGCAGACTCATGAATTCCAATGCCTTATTTGCAGCCCCCAAAAGGTTAAATGAAAGGCAGTTTGACATTGCCAGATAATAGATCCTTCTATTCCCCAGGACCATTTAGTCCACATATGGCAGCTGGGTGACCTAGAGAATAGGGTGCTGGACTTGGAGTCAGGAAGACCTGCATTCAAATCTAGTCTCCAACATTTACTATCCTTCTGACTCTGGTCAAGTCACTTAAACTCTCTCAATCTCAGTTTCCTCTTTTGTAAAGTAAGGATAATAATAGCACTTACCTCCCAGGGTTGTCATGAGGAACAAATGAGACCATATTTGTACAGTGTTGTGAAAACCTTAAAGACTATATACTAAATATTATTATCATAACTAACAGTAGTAATATAAAACCAGGTCCAGGTTTTCTCTATTTTGCAACACTGCTTCTTACTGGTTCTTCCACTTGAGCTTAGTCCACTAATTTTTCATTGTTTGGGAGCTCTTCCTCTTCCCTCAAAAAGGTTTGCTCCTGGGATTCTTCCACTGTCCTAGCAGTAACCCTGTTGCTCTCCTACTGCCATATCGATGGCCTCCTGTTTCATTTTTCCTTCTCTCTTGGGGTTCCCTGAAGAGGGCCCCAAGATGTTCAGATTCCCCCTCTGAGGAGCAGAATCCAAGTTTCAGTAACCCCTTTCTTATCAGTATGTCTCAGTCCTGATTGTTTCAACTCTAAACTCTGTCTGCTCTGCTCTGCTCATCCTTTTCAAGGACAATCTCAGTGGCTCCTAACTGCCTAGAGCTTAGTCACACAGCCTCCACTCCATGACTCACGTAATCATTTTCAATATATTGTCAATAAATCATTGATTCTCCATGGCAAGTGTACCTGTTCATATCTGATCAGGGAAATTTTATCAATGCTAAAACAAAGTTTCAAATGCTGTGCCAATGAGAATGTTCATACCATCTTTTGTAAGACATTTCCAATGTTTGAGAGAAAAGAGTTTGTCTTTCTTCTTGGTGCCTAACACTTTCTCCATACACCTCTTGTTTCTGGGCTTATTTCTGGCTCAGAGCCTAAGCTCTCAAATGTGTTACCTTCTGCTGAGTGAGGGAAAAGAGACCAGGCTAGAATGGGATCATCCATCAATGAATAATGATAGTAGCTAGTGTTTATGTAATACTTTAAGATTTGTAAACACTTTACAGAAAGTTACCTCATCTGATTTCATTGGCATAGAGAACTTCCTTTACCTATGCAGATCAATACCTTCTCTCTGACATAGAGACAGGAGTAGCTTTACAATCCCTAAGAGGTTAAATGATTTGCCCAGGGTCAAAGACTTAATATGTGTCAGAGGGAGGACTTGAGCCCAGGTTTTCAAGAATCCAAAGTTGACTCTCTTACCACTTGCTACATTGTCTCATGGCTAGCAGAGCACCATAAAATTATTTGGGATAATTGTGCAAAGTCTTATGATTCTCCTTCTATATCTGGACTCTACTTGGTGTGTCCCTCCTCCCCTTCCACTTAGCTTTGGACCTTTCGATCCTAAAGTCAGACCCTGGTTTCCCTTAGCTACCTGGACTGTTTTAGCTGTGGATTTTTGGTTTTGACTTTAGCACTGAATTACTAGTGGTTCATTTGATCCATAGACTAGGGAATTATGCTTGAATTTGTCCATTTCCATCTATGTATGACCATAAGTTAATGAGTGAATAAATAAATATGAAGGGATTTATTAAATCTCCCAATGTGTCAGGCAGTGTGCTAAGTAACAGACATACAAATACAAAAAGCAAGACTATCCCTGCCCTCAAAGAGTTTACCTTCTAATAAAGGAGAATAATGTATATACAGGGGAATGGATGGTGGAAAAGGAAAAGAGTTTTCATCTAAGGAGCCAAAGAAATGGTAAGTTGATGTTTATGGCAGAGAAAACATACCCAGGAAGGACATATTCAAAGGCTCTCACTGGTGGACTAAGTCTACATATTTAAATCCCCAAAACTTATCTACTACACATCTCACTCTCTCCTCATGGCTCATTTTAAGTGCTACTCAGAAAATGTGACCTCACGTAGTGGTAATGGTAATTTGGAGATCTTCACCCTTAATAAACCTAAGGGAATTTGAAGATCTTCCCTGCTTTGAAAATCTTCCCTGTCCCCTAATAGGCTGAATGTAATCACTTGGAGCCTGTGTTGGGAGGAGGTTGCTGAAGGGTGCAGTAGAGTCCACAGGCAGCTAGGAGTTAGAGCAGCTAGCATGGTAAGACAAAGAGGACATACCCAGGGATACAGCTAGGCTTGTGAGTATTGGTTTGTGGGAAAGCTGAAGGATGGTGTGGCTCTCTGCTGTGTTAAGATGCACTAACTTTGGGGTGGCTAGGTGGCGCAGTGAGTAGAGCGCTGGCCCTGGAGTCAGAAGGACCTGAGTTCGGATCCGGCCTCAGACACTTAACACACACAAACAAAAACCTAGCCGTGTGACCTTGGGCAAGTTACTTAACCCCAACTGCCCTAAAAAAAAAAAAAAAAAAGGATGGAGTCTAGGGTCTTATCTTCTCATATGGAAATGACCTTTGTCAGAAGGCACCACACCCTCAGGTCCAGTCACCTTCATGCTGGCTGTTGTCCTGGTTGCCTAAACTTATATTTGACTCATTCCCTTAAACTAAATCCACTAGCTGCCCATAGAATCTCAGCTACAATCATCTGCACCCCTGTCAAGGTCTATTCCTGAGCTTAGAGGAGCCCCTTTCTTTCTCTTTTTCCCTCTAGTACCTTGTCTCTTGGTGCTGTGGCTGCACTGCATGGACCAGAAGAATTATGGGCTCCAGGAACTGGAGTGATTGAGGATGGTTTGACTCCCTCCATGTAGCAACTGGTACTTGTTTGGTCCAAAGATCAGAAGAAGTGGAGCTGGAGCCTTAGCTACATTCCCCAGATGTATTGGGATGTTGCTGTCAGACCCGGAGGAATCTGTGGAAAACTTGGTAGGAATACTCTCTCTAGTGCAACAAGACAGGAGCCCGCCATTCTCTAAGCACTTGGCCCTTGGTAAGTATTCAGGAGACTCCTCAGATTAGCTGATCAAGATTAATTATTTCTGGGGAGTGAATTATTGGACTGCCCTCAGCAATTATCTCAGGACTAAAGTAACTAGAAGAGGTGCTAAGGAGAGGGCTGGGTGGGAAGGGTAAGAATGCAGGGATGTGTAAATCTTGAGGTGGATCTAGAGGGACAAAAGATTTTTCCCTGAGCCAATCATTCTGAGGATGGGGATTCAGGGCTTTTTAATATGAATGGGAGAGGGCAGGAGATCCCTGGGAGAAATAAACATGTAAAAGGCCAGCACCAGCTCCTTCTTAGTGACTCCTGCTCAGGGCAGAGATTCCAACTGGAGCTGTCTCCCTGGCTTAGAAGACTCTAGGAAGGAAATCAAAGGTAAGTTTGAACCTGGGGACATGACCTTTTCTCTGAATTCTATGAAACAGGAGAGCTAGTCTGTTGAGGGACTGAGGAAAGCTAGCCTGTTGAGGGACCTTGTAGTCAATGGACTTGCTGGGTTTGATTCAGTGCTTGACACATGATCCTAGGTCCCTGATCACACACTCAAAATCCCTGTCTGCTTAAATTTCACTTCCATTCTCTGTTCAGATAAGGCCTTTTCTGTCTGCAACATTCTCACACTCTCACAGACTTTTAATACCAGTTATACAGAGTCTGGCCACAAGAATGGCAAGCATGATACCAAAAGACCAATCCCATTTCAGGGGAGCAGTGTCCCTAACTGGATCCCCTGTTAATGAAGTGAGTATTATCTGTGCTAGCTAGAATGGGGATTCACCCAAGATCCATAGAGGAGCTCCTGAGCAAGGCTCCAGGAGAATTTATGAAGAATAGGGTCAGTGATGGGCTTCTTGGTGAAAAGAAGCTTAAGGGCCAGCTAGGTGGGGCAATAAATACAGCTCAGACCCAGAAGGTAGAAGAACCCAAGTTCAAACCTT
Source organism: Gymnobelideus leadbeateri (assembly GCA_011680675.1). NCBI lineage: Eukaryota > Metazoa > Chordata > Mammalia > Diprotodontia > Petauridae > Gymnobelideus > Gymnobelideus leadbeateri. The sequence goes on along the minus strand of WOXC01003655.1, from coordinate 739,115 downwards.
GACTTTAGACACTTACCCTTAACTGGCTCTTACCTGGGGCAAGTGGCTTAACCTCAATTGCCTTGCCTCCCCCCTCCAAAAAAAATTTGTAAAAAAAATGACACACACACAAAAAAGAAAGAAGTTTAGGAGGTGGTAGGTTGGGAAAGGATACAGGTGGAGATAATGGAGATGATAAAAAGCAGTCTGCTGGGGAAGGTGGGAAGGGATGGGATACAGGAAGCCTGTCCAGGGCTTTGTCTAGGCAGGGAGAAGGGTTACTCTTCAGGAGAGAGACAATATGGGGAAGACATCTACTTGAATTGAGAGAAAGAAGATAGGCAGGTCTACCATCATCCAAGGGCTTCAGTGTCATCCAATTCAGAAGCATGGCCTTGAGCTGAGGAAATAAAGAGGGGCCATGCTAAGAAAGACTGGAGGGAGTGATGGACATACTTACTAAGGGGAGTGAGATTATGAATCAGAGAGTTGGGACAGGACTGGTAAATGCTTACAAAACTTAAAGAATTTCAAAAGGAATATTTTTTCCCTTGTACCATGATATTTTCCATGTAATTTTCTTCACAGTTGAGAACACATGACACTATTCTCTAATAAAAACCTATTTTCTTTTTTATCCTTTTTAAATTCAACTTCTAGGAAAAGGCAGAATACAGTGTTTACCTCAATATTCTTAACCAAGGAAAGATGTCTGAGAACTCCAAAAGACAAAAGTGAAGAAAGGAGTTAAAAGTTTGTTGAAGTAGGAGAGAAAAAAGGAGAATTTCAGAAAGAGAAGGAACCAAGAAAGAAGCCTGGAGATAAGGAAGCCTCAACCTCAGGCTCCATGTTGGCCAGAGGTGCCACCATGCCATTTTCAACTGCCCCAGAGAACAGTGGAAGTGAAGAGAGTGCTGAAGAAGAATTCACTCTGTTTCCTTTGCCACACCAATTTGTCCCAGGCCATTTGGAAGACTTGGAAGATGCCCTTATGTGCCTTGACCTCCAACCTACCTACCAGAATGTCAGCAGAGTGAGTAATGGTGACAATTCTGAGGACAGCAATGAAAAGCAAGACAGCAGCAGTGATTCCCGTGGCAGCCTCAGCCTGGATGATCATGTTAATGATGCCTACAGCAATGAATTTGGTAAGTATGTGAGAGGGTGCCTTGAGGAGGGCTCACAATGTACAATAGCTTCATAGTGAGTGGGAGGGGAAATCTGTTTAGGGAGGGTTAAAAAAAAAAAGAATGGTTGATTTGGAAGTAATTCAGAAATACTGATATTGAGATTTTCTTCATTAGTAAACAGTGTTCCTGATACAATTTTGTTTCACTGTTGGGAACCCTGGAGTGTACTGTGTCCTCAATGTTTCATGATCCCTTTCTTCTCTCTCATAGTCAAAGTCCAAGAACAAAGAATGCACCCTGATGGCTCCCACCTTCCCAACTTGCAAATTAAGTTAGAACACAACTACACAATGTCTGTTGAGAGAAGTGGAAAAGCTGCAGAAGTGAAAGAGGAAGGGGAAGAAGAGCACAAACACATTAAAGCCAGAAGTCAGTGGCTAGCTCAGGGAGTCCAACCTGCAGGCTCCACTTTGGATGGCGGTGACCCAGAGAACAATGAAAGGGAAAGGATATTTGATGAAGAATTCTTTGTTTTCTCCCCCTCATTTGATCCAGAACAACTGGAAGATTTTGAAGATGACTGTATGTATCCAAGTCTCCCACATATGGAGACATAGGGAGTCACACGTTGCTGTATGGGTGGTGCCAGAGTAGGGTGACAGCTGCAATTTCCCTTCTGATCTTTGTCTTTGTGAAGCCAAAGCAGTCTGCCTGCTGCATTTTCCCTTATGGTCTCAGCCTTTGTAGGTTATGCTGAGGGACTCCAGGTGCCACTTTCCAAAGCCAGCAGGAAACCTCAGGCAGCCAATGTACACTCAGACTCAAGAGACTGCCAGTGAACAGCAGAGATGCTAGAAGGCTTGAGGGGGACTTTCCTCAGATTCTCTCCTCTGTTTCTTTTTCCCCAGTGGTAGCTGGACATAAGGGAAGTCTTTACACTACGGAAGTCAGTCTTCCTACACCTGCCTACCTTCTCCCCTCTTCAGGCAGCATTGAAGACTACTGAAAATTAAAGTTTAGAACCACCTCAAGGAAATACTAGTGAATGTGGAAAAATTATACAGAAAGAAAAAAACCAATTCCAAATGAGAGAGCAGAGAAGACTCACTAATCAACCACTTTGCATAGATCAGGGGTTTGGGTTTTATGTGGGTTTTTATGTGTTTATCTTTTGTGCTGACTTCTCTCATCCCCTTTTACTCCATGAAGAGAAATTATTTGTAATCAGAGCTGGCTTTCTGGGGGAGCATGGAGGAGGAATGCGTGGAGAGAAAGAAATCATTTCAATAAAATTTATTTTGAAAAACACTGGTTTGTTTGTAAGTGTCTTTCCTCTGTAGGCTTCTGACAGTGTTCTGAATAGGTTGTGAGCATTGCAATCTCTGTCACTTCTACTTGCTCAAATGTAAGACTGGGATTGGGAATCAAGGGAAGACTGTCCAGAAACACAGTGCAGTTTGGATGTGCCAGGGATACTGGCCAAGGAGGTGCAGCCACAAACTGCCCTGGGCTTCAGGTGTCTCACAGGGAGAAAGAGATCACTCTCCTGGGTTTCAAACTGCCCTTGGATTCAGGTATCTCAGAGGGAGAAAGAGATCCCTCTCCTGGGTCTCAAGTGCTTAATAGTTAGTGACCCATGGTTAGTCTCTTAACTGCTGTCTACCTCACTTTCCTCAACTCTAAAATGGGATGATGGGATAACCTACCTCTGAAGGCTGTTTTGAGAATAAATAAGAATGAAAGGCTTTGGCCAGGCTCTGGTACCTATTAATTCCTATTTTCACTTTCCTCCTTCCTTCCTCACTTCCCTCCATACCTTCCTTTCTTCTCCCTGCTCTGGAGATGCCAGTTGATAACACCAATCACAAGCAGAAATTCCAGGTGCACTCCACTAAAGGCTCTCCTGGAAACTTCTGGGATTCAGCCAAATGCTGACATAAATAAAATAGAGAATGAGTAAGTCAATGAACTGGGCATGCAACTGAAAAGGCTAGGAAAAGAACCAATTAAGTATCTTCAATTAAATTCTGAAAATTAAAAGCTGGTTTTACCAGAAAAAAACACACACACACAATAAAACAAACAGTTTGGTTCATTTGATTATAAAAGAAAAAAAGAATACCAATCTACCAATATCAAAAATGAAAGGGTGAATTCACCACCAATGAAGGGGAAACTAAAACAGTAAATTAGGGGCTATTTCGCCAAGCTGTGTGTCAATAAATCTGATAATTAAATGAAATGAATGAATATATACAAAAATACAAATTTCCCAGACTAATAACAGAAGAGGAAATAAAATGCTTAACCCACTTTACAAAAAAAAAGAAATTGAAGCCATCAGTGAACTCCCTAAGAAAAACATTTCCAGAGACAGATGAATTTGCAAGCAAATTCTACCAAACATTTTAAGAACAATCAATTCCCACATCTTATACATTATTTTGTTTAAAAGGCAAAGGAGTCCTACCAATTTTTTTTTTTAAAGCAATTGGGGTTAAGTAACTTGCTCAAGGTTACACGGCTAGTCATTATTATTATTTATGTGTGGGTGCTCATTTTCTGAGGCCGGATCTGGTCTCGGGTCATCCCAACTCTGAGGCCGACGCTCTTACTCACTGCGCCTCCTAGCCGACCCTTTTAGGGCAATTGGGGTTAAGTAACTTGCCCAAGGTTACACGGCTAGGTTTTTGTTTGTATGGATTAAGTGTCGGAGGCCGGCTCCGAACTCAGGTCCTTCTGATTCCAGGGCCGGCGCTCTATTCACTGCGCCACCTAGCCGCCCCCTTACCAATTCTTTTTATGGCACAAATATGGTGCTGATACTTAAGCCAGAAAGAGCCAAAGCAGAGAAAGAAATTTATAGACCAATTTTCCTAATGAATATTAATACAAAAAAACCTCAAAATATAATATTAGCAAACAGATTACAACAATGTATTACCATGATAATCCACTCTGACGAGGTGGGATTTATACCGGGAATGCAGGGCTGGTTCAATATCAGCAAAACCATCCTCCAAAGTCTACCTCAACCAGTTCCTCATACCTGGTACTTTGATTACTCTCTGCTCTGCAGGGACTATGTAATGAGACAAAACCAAGCTAATGTCTTCCAGGTGCCAGGGCTGGAGCCAAAGAAAAGCTCTTCCTCACCTGTTTGTCTTTCTTGAGCCTTGTTGAAGGACATCAGCTCTTTGCACTACTCTGGTTTTCTGAGAAGGGAGCTCCCTAATGGATCTGGGGTCCTGAAGAATTGGATGCTAAGGTACTGGTCTGAGAGTCCACCTTGATCAAAGACTCTCAGGGAAAGGGCTGCTCTTGGCATCAGGTACACTTGAGGCCCAGTCCTGCCTCAGAAACTTAGTATGTGGGAGAACCTGGGTAAGAGACTTAAGCTACTGAGCCTCCCCAGCCTCTTTCTCCAACTGTAAAATGGATAGAATAATAGCACCTACCTGAAAAGGAAGCTGTCAGACAGAAGGGAGATCAGATGTTCAAGGCCTTGGAGCAAAACTGAAATTTGGATTTAAACCTTAAATATTGACTTTTAGCCTAGCCCTGTGACTGGAAGAAGCCTGGACTGCATGGCCAGGGCTGGGTATTGGGCTTTGTAATGATCTCAGCCATTATGAGCTATTGTGGATTTTTCTTGGAGATGGTCATGGCCCTTTCAGAAGGTCCAGCCTCAAGCCCAGTCACATTCATTCTGGCTCTTGCCCCAGCTACCTAGACTTCCAGGGAATTCACTCCCTTAAACTGAATCTGTAGCCTCCCCTAGACTCTCAGCTAGCTCCATTTGCAAACCTAAAAAGAATCATCTCTGAACACAGAGAAGCCCCTTTCCTTCTGTTTGTCTTTCTAGTAGCATGCCTCTTGGTACCCTCGATGTACTGCCTGGACCAGGAGACTTATGGGCTCCAGGGACTGGGGTGAGTGAGGAGGATTTGACCCCCTTTATCTAGCATCTGGTAATTGTCTAGTCCAAAGATCAGAAGGGAAGCTGGAGCCTTCAATGTATTACAGCCCAGATATACTGGAATGTTGTGCCAGACCTGCAGGACTCTATGGAACACATGGTGGGAAAGCTCTCTTTACTTCAATAACACAGGAGCCCTCCATTCTCCAGGCACTTGATACTTGGTAAATGTTTAGGTTCACAGGTGGGGAACCTATGCCCTCAAGGCCATGTGGGGCCCTGCATGTCCCCAAGTGGGGCACTTTGAATATAACCTTCCCTGGGCAAATCCCCTTAATAAAACAGTATATACCCTGAAACTTAAATTCAGTCAAAAGGTCCCACCCAAGGACCTAGAAAGTGCCCAGTAACCCCAAGGCCAGAGGCTCCCCACCTCTGATTTAGGTGATTCCTGAGATAAATTGATCAAAATTAATTGTTTCTGAGATTGAATACTTGAGTTTCCTTCAAAAACTATCTCAGGGCAAAGACAAGTAGGAAAGGTAGCCCAGGAAGATAAGTACATGAGCTGACTGGGTGGAGGTGGGAAGGTGGTGGGGGAAGGAAGGCAACAAGTCAAGGACCTGGAAGCTGGATCCAATCACAGTATTAAGGAACATCTTGGAAAACTTATACAAACATTTCAGTCTGACAATGAATTTCTTTAGGTTACTCAATTCCCATTAGTAACAGCCTCTCCAGCAGCAAACTTAGCTATCTTACAGTCAGTTCATCTTCTTACACTCAAAGTTCTGGTCAATTCAGTTTTCTGATGGATGAAAGGAAATGACTACTGATGTCATAATTTTTCTTCCAGTATCCAAAATATTAAAAATTCCTAAAGTTAAAAAAGGGTCAGATGGACCCTCCACTTCATTCTCCACCTGGGAAATACCTCACCCTCCACTGACACAGAAAACACTTGGACTGGGTTCATGAAAACATGGACTAGATTCTTTGTATCACACCTTTCTTTCAACTCTCAGAGATGCCAAAGGCTCTGAATGTTCCTCCAGGGACTATTTCAGAGGCCTCCTAAAAATGGTGGCTTGATTCCTCTCTGCTTTGCAACACAGACAGACTATATGAAGAGACAAACTGCATTAGATGTCTTCCATTGGCCCTGGACATCATGGCAAAGTTGCAGCAAAATCTAAGCTCTTCCTTCTTTGCTTGTCTTTCCTAAGCTTTGCTCAAAATGATCAGGTCTTGGTACTGGCTTTTGTTTTGTTTTGTTTTTCTGAGAAGTGCCTTCACCAATGGATCTGTTTCAAGGAATGGAAAGCTAAACTACTGGTTAGAGGGTCCACCTAGTTAATAACTCTGGGGGATAGAATGCTGTCCTTGGCATCAGGAACAGCTGGGTTTCAAACTTACCTTAGAAACTGAGTAATTGGGAGAACCTAGGGAAGTTATTTGATTTACTAAGCACCCTTTAGTCTCTTTCCCCAGATAAAAAGGGGGTATAATAGTACCTACCTGAAAATGTAGTTGTCAAATGAAAGTGAAATCATATGTTAAAGATGACCTTGGCATAGCTTAAAATTCCATTTAATTATTGGCCATTAACATAGCCATGTCTGTTTCTAGCAGAGAAGCCTGAGGAACATGAGCCATTGCTGGGTATTTGGCTTTGAAATCATCCTGTCCTTAAAGAATTCATTCTAGGGAATTCTCTTTTGAGAAGGTGGTGGCTTTTGTCAGAAGGCACACCCTCAAGTCCAGTCACGTTCATCCTGGCTGTTGCCCTGTTTGTCTAGCCTTACACTTGATTTAATCCCTTAAACTAAATCCACTAGCTGCCTGTAGAATCTTATCTAGTTCCATCTGCACCCCTGTCAAGGTCTATTCCTGAGCCTAGGGAAGCCCATTTCTGTCTCTTTGTCCCTCTAGTACTTTGTTTCTTGATGCCATGACTGCACTACCTGGACCAGAAGACTTATGTCCTCCAGGGACTTGAAGGACCGAGGATGGTTTGACTCCCTCCATGTAGCAACTGGTACTTGTTTGGTCCAAAGATCAGAAAAAGTAAAGCTGGAGCCTAGAATGCATTCCTCAGATGTATTGGGAGGTTGCTGTCACACCAGGAGGAATTTGTGCAGCACTTTGTAGGAAAGTTCTCTCTAGTGCAACAAGACAGGAGCCCTCCATTCTCTAAGCACTTGACCCTTGGTAAGTATTCAAGAGACTCCTCAGATTAACTGATCAAGATTAATTGTTTCTGGGGAGTGAATTTTGGACTGCCCTCAGCAATTATCTCAGGACTAAAGTAACTAGAAGAGGTGCTAAGGAGAGGGCTAGGTGGGAAGGGTAAGAAAGCAGAGAGGTGTAAATCCTGGGGTGGGACAAAGGATTCTTCCCTGAGCCAATCATTCTGAGTAGGGGGATTCATGACTTCTTAAGGTGAATGGGAGAGGGCGGGAGATCCCTGGGAGAAAAAATATATAAAAGGCCAGCCCCAGCTCCTTCTTAGTGACTCCTCAGAGCAGAGATTCCAACTGGAGCTGCCTCCCTGGCTGAGAAGGCTCTAGGAAGGACATCAAAGGTAAGTTTTCTCCTGGGGAGATGCTTTTTTCTTTGAATTCTATGAAACTGGAGAGCTAGAGGGTGTGAGGGACTGAGGAGAATAAATGGGAAACTAATACAATTAAGGGCTATTTTGCCAAGCTGTGTGTCAATAAATCTGATAATCTAAATGAAAGGAATGAATATTTACAAAAATACAAATTGCCCAGATTAATAACAGAAGAGGAAATAAAATGCTTGACCCCATTTTAGAACAAAAGAAATTGAAGCCATCAGTGCACTCCTGAAGACTAAATAGCCAGAGACAGATGAATTTGCAAGCAAATTCTACCAACCATTTTAAAAACAATTAATTCCCACATCTTATACATTATTTTTTTTAAAGGTAAAGGAGGCCTAACAAATTCTTTTTATGACACAAATATGGTGCTGATACCTAAACCCGAAAGAGCCAAAGCAGAGAAAGAAAATTATAGACCAATTTTCCTAATGACTATTAATACAAAAAAAAACTCTTCTAAATAAAATATTAGCAAACAGATTACAACAATGTATTACCATGATAATCTACTGATTAAGTGGGATTTATACCAGGAATGCAGGGCTGGTTCAACATCAGCAAAACCATCCTCCAGAGTCTATCTACCTCAACCAGTTCCTCTTACCTGGTAGTTTGATTCCTCTCTGCTCTGCAGGGACTATGTAATTTAACCTGAATAGTTTAATTTCCTTCAAACAGTATCTCAGAGCAAAGACAAGTAGGAAAAGTAGCTAAGGTATTAGGTGAGGTGACTGGTTGGGAGGGTGGGAGTGAAAGGTAGGGTATCAATTCTGGGAGGCCAGGCAGGGACAAAAGGATTTTTCTCCTATGCCATTCATTGTGAGGGTGGGGATTTATATATTCTTAATGTAAATGAGACAGAGTTGGAGATCCCTGGGGGAAAAGCCTGTAAAAGTCCAGCCCCATCTCCTTTTCAGTCATATCTGCTCAGAGTACTGATTCCAAGTGGAGTTGTTTCTCTCTGAGTAACCTCTAGGAAGGGCTTCAAAGGTAAGTTTGCTGCTGGGGAGACATCTTTTACTTTGACTTCTATGAAAATGGAGAGGTCCTCTGTTTGAGGGACTTGAAGAGAGTAAGCCAGCCTAGGTTACTGGGAGTCAATGGAGTTACTGGGTTTGACTCAGTGCTTGGCACATGGTCCTAGGTCCCTGAACACAGAGTCAAATTCTTTGCTGCCTAGACTTCAGTTCCATCCTCTGTCCAAATATGGCATTTCCTGCCTGCAATATCCTTTGTCTCACAGCCTTTTAGCATCTGAAACCCAGAATCTGGCAGTGAGTAGGCCGAGAGCTGAGCAGGATGATGACAGGAGACCAGGCCCATTCCAGGGCAGCAGTATCTCTCTCTACATCCCCTGCTAATGAGGTGGGGAGTATCTGGGCTACCTAGGAAGGAGATTCATGCAGAATGCATGGTGGAGCTCCTGAGCAAAACTCCAGGAGAATTGATGAAGGGTGAGAAAAGCGGTGGGCTTATTTGTAGAAACAAGCTTTTGGGAGAGTTTTCATATTGGAGAGAGGGGATAATAGAAGGCACAAATCTGCTTGTCAAGGAGGCAAAGGGTGGGATCCAGGATGCCTTGTCAATGCTTTGTTTTGGCAGGGAGAAGGGTTACTCCTCAGGAGAGAAAGAGGTGGGGGGAAGTCTGATTTGAGAAGAGAAGAATAAAGGCAGAAGGACTTTCATCTAAGGGCTTCAGTAGCAGTTCAGAAGGATGAAATGGCCTTGACCTAAGGAAATAGAGATCATGCCAGGAAAGACTGGAGGGGAGGGATGAAAATATTTAGGCTAGTTGTTTTGGGGAATGAGATTTTGAATCGGAGAGCTGTGACAGGACTGGTAAATGCTTACAAAATTTAAAACAAAAAAAATATATTTTTCCCTTGTATCGTGATATTTTCCATGTAATTTTCACAGTTGGAGAATAAATTATTCTCTAATGGTAATGTATTTTCTTTTTCATTTTTTTTTAAATTCAGCTTCTAGGATAAGGCAGCTTAAAGTGTTTACCTCCACATTCTCAACCAGGCTGAGATTTGTGAGAACTCCAAAAGACAAACTGAAGAAAGAAGTGATAAGGTTGTGGAAGTAGGAGAGAAGGAAGGAGAATTACAGAAAGAGAAAGAACCAGGAAACAAGTTTGAAGATAAGGAAGCCTCAACCTCAGGTTCCTTGTTGGCCAGAGGTGCCTCCATGCCATTTTCAAGTGCCTCAGAGTACAGTGGAAGTGAAGAGAGTGCTGATGAAGAATTCCTTCTGTTTTCTTTGCCACCCCAGGTGGTTCCAAGACATTATGAAGACTTAGGAGATGCCCTTATGTCTCCTGACCTACAACCTACCTACCAGACTTCTAACAGTGGTGTTAGTAATTATGATAATTCTAATGACATCAATGAAAAGCAAGAGAACAGCCTGGATGATCATACCAATGATGCATACAGCAATGGATATGGTGAGTATATGAGAGGGTGCTGGGATAGGCTTGAGGAGGGGTCAATGTTGAATAGCTTCTGTACTGAGTGGTAGGGTAAACCTGTTTGGGGGGGTGGGGAAGAAAAGAATGGTTGACTGGGAAGTAATTCAGAAATATTGAATGTTGAGATTGTCTGCATTTGTAAACATGGTGTTTCTGACACAATTTTGTTCCCCTGTGGGCACCACTTGAGTATTCTGTCCTTTATGGTCCATGTTCAATTTCCTCTCTTTCTGTCAAAGGTCCAGAGCAAGGAACACACCCTGGTGTCTCCAACCTCATGGGCCTTGACCTCAGCCCTTCCTACCTGTCTGACAGCGATGTTAGTTACGACAATACTGATTACAGCAATGAATTTCAAGATGGTTACAATGATTACAGTGAAAACCTTAGCCTGGATGATCATACCAGTGATGCCTACAGCAATGAATATGGTGAGTATATGAGAGGGTGCTGGGATAGGCTTGAGGAGGGGTCAATGTTGAATAGCTTCTGTACTGAGTGGTAGGGTAAACCTGTTTGGGGGGGGGGGGAACGAAAAGAATGGTTGACTGGGAAGTAATTCAGAAATATTGAATGTTGAGATTGTCTGCATTTGTAAACATGGTGTTCTTGAAGCAATTTTGTTCCCCTGTGGGCACCACTTGAGTATTCTGTCCTTAATGGTCCATGTTCAATTTCCTCTCTTTCTGTCAAAGGTCCAGAGCAAGGAACACACCCTGGTGTCTCCAACCTCATGGGCCTTGACCTCAGCCCTTCCTACCTGTCTGACAGCGATGTTAGTTACGACAATACTGATTACAGCAATGAATTTCAAGATGGTTACAATGATTACAGTGAAAACCTTAGCCTGGATGATCATACCAATGATGCCTACAGCAATGAATATGGTGAGTATATGAGAGGGTGCTGGGATAGGCTTGAGGAGGGGTCAATACTGAATAGCTTCTGTACTGAGTGGTAGGGTAAACCTGTTTGGGGGGGTGGGGAAGAAAAGAATGGTTGACTGGGAAGTAATTCAGAAATATTGATGTTGAGATTGTCTGCATTTGTAAACATGGTGTTTCTGACACAATTTTGTTCCCCTGTGGGCACCACTTGAGTATTCTGTCCTTAATGATCCATGTTCAATTTCCTCTCTTTCTGCCAAAGGTCCAGAGCAAGGAACACACCCTGGTGTCTCCAACCTCATGGGCCTTGACCTCAGCCCTTCCTACCTGTCTGACAGCGATGTTAGTTACGACAATACTGATTACAGCAATGAATTTCAAGATGGTTACAATGATTACAGTGAAAACCTTAGCCTGGATGATCATACCAGTGATGCCTACAGCAATGAATATGGTGAGTATATGAGAGGGTGCTGGGATAGGCTTGAGGAGGGGTCAATGTTGAATAGCTTCTGTACTGAGTGGTAGGGTAAATCTGTTTGGGGGAGGGGGAAGAAAAGAATGGTTGATTTGGAAGTCAGAAATACTGATGAGATTTTCTTCATTTATAAATATGGTTTTCTTCTGTCCTTAATGATCCATGTTCCATTTCTTCTCTTTTGGTCAAAGTCCAAGAGCAAGGAATGCACTGTGGTTTCTACTTCCTTATGTGTCCTGATCGCCAATCTGCCTACCAGACTGACAGCAGTGATAGTAGTAATGGTGACAATTCTGACAGCAATGAAAAGCAAGACACCCACTGTGATTCTAGTGACTACCTTAGCTGGGATGATCATGCCAGTGATATCCACAGTGATGAAAATGGTTAGTATGTGAGAGGGTACTGGAATAGGTTTGAGGAGGGCTCCATGTTAAATAGCTTCTGTAGTTAGTGAGAGTGTAAATCTGTTAGGGAAGGTAAAAAAAAAAAGCTGACTAAGTTAGAAGTAATCAGAAGTAAGTGATATTGACATTTTCTTCATTTGAAATTCTTCATTTGTGGTTCCCCACATGATTTTGTTCCACTGTTGGGGTCACCTGAATGTACTGTGTCCTCAATGATCCATGTTCCATTTCTTCTCTTTCACAGCTTTAATCCAAGAAGAAATAATGCTCACTGGTGGCTCCACTTTGGATGGTGGTGATACTATGTCTATTTCAAGTGATCCAGAGAACAATGAAAGTAAAGGGAGTTCTGATGAAGAATTCTTTGGGGCTCGTTTTCCCCCCTCCTCTGCTCTGGGACAACTGGAAGATGATGACTGCATGAATCCCAGGGTCCCATCTGATGACCAGACTAGGAGCAAAAGGAAGTCACAGATTCCTAGATCTGTGAAGCCAAAGAAGTGTGCCTCCTGCATTTGCATTCGTCGTCTTGACCTTTGCAGGTTATGCTGAGGGACTCAAGGTGTGCCACTTTTCAAAGCCAGCAGGAAACCCCAGGCAGCCAATATACACTAGACTTAAGAGCCTGCCATTGACCAGAAGAGATGCTGCCAGGGGTTAAGGTGATTTTCCTCAGGTTCTCTCCCTCTTTCCTCCTTTTCTCTTTCCCCAGTTGCTGGCTGGACACAAGTAAAGTCTTTAAAGGAGGGAAGCCAGTCTCCCTGCTCTTGCCTATAACCTCCCCTCCTCAGGTACCTTTTAAGACTACTAAAAATTGAACTTTAGAACCATCTCAAAACAATAAGAGTGAATGTAGCATAATTATACAAAAAACACATCTCCATATGGAAGATCAGAGAAGATTCCCTAATCTCACCACTTGGTGAGGATGAAAGGTTTTGTTTTTCTGTGGGGTGTTTTATGTGTTGATCATTTCTGCTGACTTATCTCTTCCCCTTTTACTCCATGAAGAGAAATTATTTGTAATCAGAGCTGGCTTTCTGGGGGAGCATGGAGGAGGAATGGGGGCAAATATTCTGGTGGAGAGAAGTCATTTCAATAAAATTTATTTTGAAAAACTGGTTTCTTTGTAAGTGCTAGATGTGAAGTCTTTCCTCTGCAGGCTTCAGACAGTGCTCTGAATAGGTTATGAGCATTGCAATCTCTGTCACTTCTACTTGCTCAAATGTAAGACTGGGATTGGGAATCAATGGCAGACTGTCCAGAAACACAGTGCAGTTTGGATGTGCCAGGGATACTGGCCAAGGAAGTGCAGTCACAAACTGCCCTGGGCTTCAGGTGTCTCAAAGGGAGAAAGAGATCACTCTCCTGGGTTTCAAACTGCCCTTGGATTCAGGGATTCAGGTATCTCAGAGGGAGAAAGAGATCACTCTCCTGGGTCTCAGGTGCTTATTAGCTAGTAACCCATGGTTAGTCTCTTAACTGCTGTCTACCTCAGTTTCCTCAACTCTAAAATGGGAGCACCTACCTCTGAAGGCTGTTTGAGAATAAATAAGACTGAAATAATAGGAATTATTCATGATACTATCCCAAATAGCAGAAAAATTCCTAGGGCACTTCACTAAAGTCTCTCCTTCAAGTTAACATCAATCTTCCAAAATTACTTCTGGTCCTGAATCATTCAACCCAACTGCCAATATTTAGATGTTTCCTTACCCTATTCTCTTTAACTTGTCCAGAAAGAAATAAAGCATATGAAACTTCCTCAATTGCTTTATACCAAACCTAGGGAAATAATTTCCACTGAACACCCTTGATCTCACATTCTGGTGACCCCCTCAGGACAGAATATGAAAGCACCCAGTGCTGTTTGCTCTGGAGGAAGACTTGCAGCCACATTTTAGGATTACCAGTGAACAACCAGAAAAGGAAGCACTGAACACAATTCATCCTGTAGAATCTGGCAAGAATAGAACCAATGTCACAGGTCTATTGTAGTGTCCTTGTCAACTTGGCAGTATTTAATGCTGTCCTTGGCAACAGGAACAGGTGGGATGCAATACTACCTTAGGAATTGAGTGGTTGGGAGAACCTAGGGAAGTTATTTAATTTTTCTAAGCACCCTTCAGCCTCTTTCCCCATCTATAAAAGGGGAATAATAGTACCTACTTAAAAAAGGTAGTTGTCAAAAAGAAAGTGAAATCATATGTTAAAAGTGACCTTAGACTAGTTACTATACCATTTAAATACTGGCCATTAACATAGCCATGTCTGTTTCAAGCAGAGAAGCCTAAGGAACATGAGTCATTGCTGGGTATTTGGCTTTGAAATCATCCTGTTTGTAAAGAATGGAGTCTAGGGGGGGCGGCTAGGTGGCGCAGTAAGTAGAGCGCTGGCCCTGGAGTCAGAAGGACCTGAGTTCTGATCCGGCCTCAGACACTTAACACACACAAACAAAAACCTAGCCGTGTGACCTTGGGCAAGTTACTTAACCCCAATTGCCCTCCAAAAAAAAGGCAAAAAAAAAGATGTACTAACTTCTTTGGTGCTATGATGGATTCAGCTTTCTGGTTTGGGGATTTGGTTTTCTGGTGTCTGAATAAATGCTTTGCTTCTGTTTTCTATATGAAAAGTCTGTTATATTTTGTAGTTAACTATGCCAGCATATTTACAGTCACCATCAGCACTGTGAATATTGCATTGGTGCTACACCTCAATAAGAATATAGCAAAATAATACACCAGTAAGTCATCCCAAAGTCTGCCTTCCTCATATCCTTTGGTTACACAGAAGTGCTCAGAAAGAATTTATATGTGATTCTTACTACATTCTCACCTCCATGGACTCCCCACCCCACCTTTACCCTTGGCTGTTGTCCTTTATTCTCAAAGAAGACCAAAATGATACCCCGATGGGGACACTTCTCTGACCTGCATTTCAGAGACTGAACTATCTTAAAACCATGAAAAGAAGTCTTTCATGAATCTTTGTGATGTCAGAAGAATTCATCTTTTCTTCTTGTAGGAAGGGTCATAGAATTGTAGATTTAGAGCTGGTAGAGACCACAGAAACAATCTAGTGAGTCTCCCTCATTTCATAGATGACTGTCTGAAGTTTAGAGGTGAAGGTTGCCCAAGACTACACATGTAGTAAGTAGAAGAGATAGGACTCCCACCCAAATCCTCTGATTCCAAAAACAGGGCGAAGTTTCCACTGCTCTATGCTATATCCCAGGAACAGTGGAGGAAAGGTTTTTCTCTTCATTATGGCTCTATAAAGTTGAGTAACCAGAATGAGAGAAACCAGATAAATAGGTATTGCTGTATTCTTCTCCCTTTAGATTTGATAGGGTATTCCTTAATAGGGTTAAGACCACCCTGACTTAATAAACCATGGACTAAAGAGCTGATCTTTTCATTTCTGATGACTATTTATGAAAGTTTCCCAGTCCCCCTTAATCTTAGTATCTTCTCTCTGAAACTACCCTTAATTGATTTTTATATAAATTTTGTTTATACATAGCTGTTCATATGTTGTCTTCTCCATTAGACTGTAAGGTCCCTGAGAACAGAAATTGTCTTTTACTTTTCACTGAATCTTGTACACTACAGACACAGAATAGATGTTTCACAAATGTGTATTGACTCACTGATAAATAGATTGAAATCCTTGCTGCCGTCCTTGGGAAAGAATTAAATGGATTCCTACCACATCAAGCCATGACATTAAATCTTCTAGCAACTGTGCCTATAAAATGCAAGTCTTTATATTTTTTAAAGAACTCAGTGATGAGTCTGATTATTTGTAACCACCCCATTCATTATTTTACTTCAACCATACCTGCAAAATGTCACCAAAAAGATGAATTTGGTCTAATAAATATCTATAGAAGATTAAAATTTAACACAAAAAGAGTTCTATAATATTGATTATACCTGTAGCTACAAAACTTCTACAGGTCTATTTAATTATCCCTAGTTGTGATATCAAAAAAGCTCCTATGATGGCAAGTTATCCTAAAAAACATGAAATTGTGAGTTATTTTATAAGGACCACTTTCCACTTTCTAGAACATGGATTCTTAACTTGGAGTCTGTGAGTGTAGGCTGGCCTTTTTTATTTAAAAATTTTTTTAACATAATTGGCTTCCTTTGTAAGTATATTTTATTTTACACATTTAAAAATATCATTCATATAAGAGGTCCACAGGTTTTCCTAGATTTCCAAATGACTCCTCAATCTAAAAAAAGCTTAAGAATTTCTGTTTCCAAGCTAAAATAGAAGCTGCTTTTCTGAAGAAAATTAAGGAAATATAATTTTATAAATATCCACTTTTGCTTTCTAGATGGAACCTCCTTTATTACATATCCTGGCAATATTTACCTAATGTTTAAACTCAAGCTCTGCATTTTTCCCAACACAACGGTAGTATTAGTTATAGCTATGCCTTCTAGTGTTTTGGAAAATAGTTATTTCAGTCACTGAGTGAACGAGTGTTGACCACCTGAATTAAGATTATGTCAGTAAGAAAGTGAAGGAATCAACAGATGCACAAAACACTACAAAGGAAGAATTGAACTGTCAGGAATTCTTAACTCATTGAATGTGAAAGGAGAGAAAAATAATCAAAGATTTCCAACCTAAAGGACTATGATAAAGATGATAACATAGAAACATATAATTAAGTCCCTACCTTGGAAAAAAAGGTTTGGTAAGAAGGAAATGATAAGTTTTTAAAACATTGAATTTGACAGAATGATATACTCAAGAGTTGATGGCCAATGTGTAATTAGAGGTACATATGGCTCTAGAGGCAGAGGATTTAGGACCAAATTCTACTTCTGCTGTTTACCACCACCTTGGCCCAAACATTCCACCTGCCATTGCCTCAGTCTCTTCATTGGTAAAATAGAGAGAATTGGACTAGATCACCTCTGTGGTCCTTTCCAGTTCTGTACCAATAATTGTGTGGTTCCCTGAAGTTGAACTCCAAAACAAGATTATGAGGTTCTTTATATATAGTATTTAAAACTCAGTCCTGTGAAAGTAACTAGAAGGAAGAACGCCAAGGATTAAACCTTGGAGAACAATTAGAAACATGTAGAAAAATGATCAAAAGGGGCAGCTAGGTGGCACAGTGAGTAGAGAGCCGGTGCTGGAGTCAGAAGGACCTGAGTTCGGATCCGGCCTCAGACACTTAACACACACAAACAAAAACCTAGCCGTGTGACCTTGGGCAAGTTACTTAAGCCCAATTGCCCTAAAAAGAGAGAGAGAGAGAGAGAGAGAGAGAGAGAGAGAGAGAGAGAGAGAGAGAGAGAGAGAGAGAAAAGAAAGAAAAGTGATCAAAAGAGAGACAAGGAAAACCAGTAAAGTGCAGTATCTCAGAAACCAAATCAGGACAGTGTTAAATGTTGCAGAGAAATAAAATATCTTGAAAACAAAGAGACATCTTTACCCCTACCCCAAGTCTCATACTGAATAAACACAAATAATTATTTTCTATGCTTCATATAATATCATTTACCCTATTACTAGTCCATTAAAAAGAAATTTAGGCAAGACATTTGAAACTCTTTTGAGTTTCATATTTCTAATAGCATGGAGATTATATTCAAGGATTCCCTATTACCTGGAGGCTATTTGAATAGTTGCTATAGCCTTGTTTTAATAGCTCAAAGGAATTGTTATGGTTAGAATATGGTTTTTAATGTTTGGGAGAATTTTGAAAAGCAAATTTACAGTAATGATTATATTTCTTCACCTTTGTATTTCACTATACTCATATACCATGTTGTAGTATCCATTCTAGATCTATAAAATAGATCATCCTAATTAGGTATGTGTATATTGTGAAGTGACAACATGATTCTTTTCAAGAAAAAAACATAATTTGATTTTTCTAATACTAAGAACCATGGGCATAAAAAATGAATTGGAAGAAATGGGTAGCGATGGTAGTGAGGCAGATAATTTTCCACATAATGAAAAAACTTCCTTACTGTTGGAGATATGCAGAAGCAAAATGGGCAGCCTTAGAAGGTAGTGAGTTACAGTGAAATCCTGCTACAAGTAACTTACAGATTTACCAGTGAAATGAAATGTAGAACTATCAAGTCATATTGTCATATGCCCATCAGTATTTGGCATTATCTTTAGCTACTTTCCTTCAGAAGTAAAAGGGGACTGTTTCAAGCTGAGCCATGAACAATCCTTGGGAAATGCAAGAAACCTTGGACTTGAACTTTTGTTACCATCTTGTAAATCAAAAATGTGCTTCTCAGTAAAGTACAGTATCATTTAACAACACAAAGCTGTCTAACAATAAATAACTTTGTTCCCTTGGGGAAAAAAGAAGGTAGTGAGTTTTCTTAACTGGAGGTAGATGACCACTTCTTGTCAAGTCTATTGTATTAATTGGAATAGATCACCAACTATTGGAATTAGTGGGCTCTGATTTCTCAACTATGCCAATGGTTCTCCGATCTAATTGATCAAGTATTTCCTCCAGTGTATAAATGGTAATCAGTCCATGGGGGGCTCCTCTCCAGGAGGCTGGTCACTTGATAATAAATTCTTTTCTATGGCAACCCATAAAACAAAGATTCTGATCTAATTTGAGAAAATCTGCTTTGTAAGTAAGGTCACATATGATTGAGGGTGTTTGACTTCTAGGTTTGAGATGTAAGAAATCTCATTAATAATATGGAGGCATAATGTAATTCAGTGTGCTGGGTAATAGATAATAGAAAATAAGAAAAGGTTCCAAGGTCATTCACCTGAGGAAATTGATAAAGGCCCAACCATCTGGCCATGGGGATAGAAAGAGAAAAATGGGCTTCTCCAACAAAAGCAGCCAGCGGAGGGTTGGACCAGCAACTGTAATTGGGAACCGGATCCCCCTGACCTTTAAGGAGGCCCCCAATCCCTTGAAGGGCCTTGAATATAGAGTTTCCAGAATCCCAAATAGAGAATCCCTGTGGTCGCCCGTGAGGAGGCGGCGGGGGCCGGAGCGCGGGACAGGGGCGAGGGCCAGCGCCCGGAGGAAGCGCTGCAGCCCGGGAGGGGACCAGTGGCGGCTGGGACGCCTTCCCCGGGAACCCCGACCTGTTTGCGCCTCGGTGGCCCAGCGCAGGATGTCGGACAACCGCCACGGCCCCCGCCTAGCCCCAGGAACACCCCGAGCAGCAGCCCTGCCAACTCGTCCGGCGGCGGCCGGAGGTGGGAGGGCCGGGACCCCCCGCGGGGCGCGCACCCTTCCCGCCCAACCCCAACCCGTTCATCAACATGCGGGACCGCCTCTTCCACGCGCTCTTCTTCAAGATGGCCTGACCTACTGGCATCTCTTCCCGCCTACTTTTCATCTTGGCCCACATCCACATTGCCTTCTCACGCACCCCTATTAATTGTTGGGAGCATGTGCCAGATAAGTGGCCCAGAAACGGCATCCTTCAACACAGGTCCTCCGGTTTTGTGATGCAGAGAGCTCCCCAGGCACGGTGATAGAGTCTGGGGAGGAAGAAGAGGAGATGACAGTAGAAATATTTGAGAACAGCTCAGTCCAGTTTGAGCTGGACATTGAACCAAAAGTGTTCCTGAAGCCTTCCCGGGAGAGCAACCCTGAAGCATTGACCCAGATGGCCGAGAACCAAAGCCGGGAGCTTTCCTTCACTGAGGCAAAGACTAAAGGTATGCAGCCTCTGATGGGGACGGTCGGAATTGGAGATGCTAGCCAGAGCAGTATGGCCCCAAGAAGAGTACATAAGTGGAATATTCCCTGCAGTATGGGTTCTTGTGATTGTCTCAGCATCCCTGTCATGGTGATGACACTGGACCCCACGGGGGATCAGCGCTTTGGAGACCCATTTAGCCGTGTGCTCCTGGATGAATTCTTAGATTATGATGATGTTTTATGTCCAGCATGAAAGCCCTGGCCAAAAATGAAGAAAATAAGGGTTTCCTGCCCAATGTGTCTGGGGAGCATGATCGCTTTGTCAGCATGTGGCTGGCAGGACTTCCTACCTGGCTGCCTTTGTCATTGTGGTCATATTTACTCTGTTGGTCTCAATGCTTCTGCCATGTTCTCACCACCAGATTTTCGTCTTCCTCGTGGACCTCCTCCAGATGTTAGAGATGAGATGAACATGACCATGGCCTTTCCTGCTGCACCCTTGCTCACTGTGATTTTGGCTCTTGTTGGTGTGGAAACCATCATGTCTGAGTTCTTCACTGATACCACAGCAGCATTCTCCATCATCCTCACTGTGTGGCTGGCTGACCAGTACGATGCCATCTGCTGCCACACCAACACCAGTAACAGGCACTGGCTGACATTCTACTTGTACTACTTTGCCTTCTATGCCTATCACTACTGATTCAATGGCCAGTACAGCAGTTTGGCCCTAGTCACTGCTTGGCTCTTCATCCAGCATTCCATGATCTACTTTTTCCATCATTTTGAGTTGCCAGCCATCCTCCAGCAGATCCACATCCAGGTGATGTTGTTGCAGAACCAACAGATGGGCCAGGGAACCCAAATAGCCCTCCAAAACAATCTCAACAATAATACTGCAGCTGCTGTTATGGCTTCTGGGAGCCCCAGGCCCGCTCTACAAGATGGGAGCAACAGCCAGCCAGCCCCTGGGGAAGGGCCTGGCCCCCCCTCTGCTTCTATAGGGGGCAAACTGAACTGGATGGCTGAGACAGCCACTATCTTCACCGACCCTTCATGCCTCTCTGATCTCAGCACTTCCCTCCTAGAGCAAAGAGCAGGATGTGGAGCCCTGGCCAATGGAAATCCCCTCAGGGTCCCAGCTGCTACCACCTCCCCTGGCCTAGTTGCCCAAATCTGAGTTAGTGAGAGCCCTGGGGCCTCCACTAGCTCCATCACCATTGAAGTGACATCAGCAACACTGATCACACCCCAGGCAGAAGGTACAACCCCTGAGCCTCCTGCTTCCCCTCCATGCCACACCACTGGCACCCCTGAGCCAGCTGCTCCCCATGCTGATCAGACTAGAACCAGTTCACACGAAGTTGGTGGCCAGGACATTGTCAGTATCTCTGAGAGCAACATCTCCAGGGTCCCTGTCCAAGGTCCCACCTCAGACAGGTGGATGAGCCCAGATCTTCAGGCCACACAGGAGAGCCATCCCTGCTCCAAAGACAATGGTGCCCCCCCCCCCAGCTGTGCTTTCAGAAGCAGAATTTAGGAGCCCCTTTCGAGCACTTTTGCTGATCCTTGATAGGGAAGAGGGAATCTCTCTGTTCCTGTAAGACACTATCTCTTTTTCTTCCCCAAGCAGATTCAGATGAATTTTTAAAATTATTTTTAAACCAACTGAATGAAGGCAGCTTCAGAGAAAGCAGCCTTCCAGAGGCATGGGTCTTACTCACCAGGGGCAGTTGGTCCTAGCCCAGTCCCCTTGGGCTCCATGGGAAGATGTGTAACCTGATATCAGCAGTCTCCAGAGCAGCTGTTTTCTTTGCCCACCTCCTGACCAAAACCTGTGGGCTTCCCTGCGCCACTATCCTTGGGTTTCTTTTTTCCCCTCCAAACTATTCCTCCTTTCCTTGGCTGGGAGATATGCTCCTGCATCCCCTTGTTGGAGCCCAGGATAGAACCTCCCCCTCCCCTTGCTTTGTGCAGACACGTCCTAATTTCTGATGATTTCAGCTCTTCTCTCCTCCCAGGGCAGGAGGACTTTTTCACAAGGGAACCCTTTTTATCCCTTTGACTAGAGGAGACCTGGAAGGAGACTGCTCTACTCAGCCTCTGTTTGGGAATTGTTTAAGTGGGGTTTTGTCCACCACTAAGTACCCAGCATATCCTTTGTCCTCCAAAGCAGCAAGAACTAGGGCTCTGTAAGAGTGCCGGCCTCGGAGTTGGGATGACCCGAGATCAGATCCGGCCTCAGAAAATGAGCACCCACACATAAATCATGACTAGCCGTGTAAACTTGAGCAAGTTACTTAACCCCAATTGCTTTAAAAAAAAAAAAAGAACTAGGGCTGTGGTGTGGGATTTGGAGAGGGGGGTGGGTGGGGGGCAGTAGGAAGCTGCTCTGTAGAGCCTGGGGGAGTTTGCATGACACAGAGCCAAAGGCTATGTGAGGCAGGGTCCCAGGGGTCCGATTAGCACAATCATTGGCTTAATACAGAGCAGTCAGGGGGTCAGGAAGAAAGGGCCCAGGAGAGAGATGGAGTCTTTATGGAGAGGAGCACTTTGGGCAGCCCCTCTTTCACACCTCACACTCAGGTTGGCCCCCAACCAAAACTCCAGAAGAAGAGAATCAGCCCCCGAGTAAGCAGTGATGGTGTTAGATGAGAGAAGGTTTGACTTAGGGTGAGATGCACATGGTGGGCAGGATGGAGCAACTGGCCCCCAACTGGTGAAGCCCTGCCCTCAGCTGGTACAGACAGGCAGGACCACAGAATCGAGAGCAGGAGGGAGGCCTTCATGGTGAAAGCTCACTGGGTTCTTCTCCTCCCTCTCCATCCCTCTGCAGGGGTTTCTGCTTGGTGCTTGGAGCACAGTGCCTTTTCTTGGGCCTGGAGTATGGCTTACTCTCGCTGCCTCCTTCTAGCCAGAGACTCACTTTCCCACCTTCTCTTAAGGAGAAGGTCTGGAGGAGTCCTGTGGAGGTAGTTGCAGATCCAGCATGAGCCTGGGATTCTGCCCCATGAGAAGCAGTGTGGTACCCACAGGCCATCTCTCAGCCCTCTTGGCTGGCTGGGGATGGCTGCTGTGCTCACTTACTCAGGGGCTCCCATATGGAGCTGCTGCTTCCTGGCAGTGGAAGTGGACAGTGGAGGGGAATGACTGTGCCCCTTGTACTCTGAGGAGAATCCCTAGAGCTGCCTGAGGGGGAGGGGGAAGAGAGAGAGAGAGAACATCACATATGTGTGCAGAACTCTGGAGTGAGGGATGGGGAGAAGGCAGTCCCTAGATGTGTAGAACTGAGCCCCATGTGGTGCTATTAAGTGCCACCCATATGGAATCTTTTTCATTAGAGGCAGGATTTGACTTTAGGGATCCCCACGTTTCCTGTTCTCCACCTTGTACCCGGTTACACAGCTGCACCTGGCAAAATGTTCTGTTTTAGGGGAAATGTATGACTGGATGTTATGGGCCCAGGAACTATAAGAATTCAGTGGGAAAGCTGATGGCCCCCACCACTCAAAAGTAATGAAAGATTATGGGGATTAGGAGGCCAATGCCTTGCCCAAATCCCCCTCCTTTTGCAGACTTGAAAATCTGACTTGCTCTGTCTGGGCCATTGGGTGACAGCTTTGGATGATGAGTCCAGAGGCTGAGTAAATCAACCAAATCACTTGGTGAGGAATGAAGAATGAAAAATTCACTCCATTTTATTTAATTGTAATGTACAAAATTGTGTTTGTATCTAATAAAAAAGAGAAAAGGAAATTTATTGCTTTATATTTTGAATCCTCTCATGCGTTCTGCTGTGCACATGGCAATGTGTTTTTTTCTTTCTTATTTTGTATTTAAGTTTACAAAGTTTCTTTTTCTTACTGTATATTTAATTTAAAAATAAATCAATAAAAATAGTACTGAAGAGAGAGAGAGAGAGAGAGAGAGAGAGAGAGAGAGAGAGAGAGAGAGAGAGATTCATCACCATGGAGATGGACACATCTGAAAACTCCAACTGGTGGATGTGGTTTCATCCCATCCTTGCCCCTTCCTTTCACTCCCCTCACTGGCCCTGTCCTTCTAGGTGAGTGCAAAGTCTGGGAGAATAGGTGCCCTGGGTTAGCCCACTTGGGCTGGCTGGACCCCACGATCTCAATCTGGGAGATCCAATCATTAGCCAAAGTCTGGGGACACGGAAGCCTCACAGGTAATTACTGACTTGGAATTGGACCTAGAACCCTGAGGCCAGGGAGTGTCCTGGGTTGGAGCCTGAGTATAGAGGTGGTATAGAAAATGACACTCCCTATCCCCTAATAATGGTAATTAATAATCATTATAACCATGGCAGCTGCTATTGCCCCTTTCCTCTGACTTCTTAAGGCTAGCAACAGCCAGGTGATATGGAACACAAAATTTTTTATTCTCATTTTACTGACTGTGAAACAGAAGCAGTGAGTGGGTATAGTGCCTGAGAGTCACGATATCATTTACCTTAAGAAGGAAGCCCAGAGGGGTGGCTAGGTGGCGCAGTGAGTAAGAGCGCTGGCCTCGGAGTTGGGATGACCCAGGATCGAAACCGGCCTCAGAAAATGAGCACCCACACATAAATAATGACTGGCCATGTAACCTTGAGCAAGTTACTTAACCCCAATTGCTTTAAAAAAAAAAAAAGAAGGAAGCCCAGAGAGGTGGAGAGAGGGTTACCCAAAGCCATACAGAACAGATTCTTTACCATTTTGGGTCCTAGGCCTCTCTGGCAAGCTGCTGAAGCCTAAGGACTCCTTCCCAACACAAGATTTTTAAATGTATGAAATAAAACATATGAGATTAAAAAGGAAATCAATTGTATTGAAATAAATTATCAAAAAAAAAATCTTTAAGTTCACTCCCAGGTTAAGAAATTCTATTTTAATGGATAGAGCCACTTCTGGACTTAGAATCCAGAAGACCAGCTTCAAGGACTCATCACCCATGTTACCTGGGCAGGTAACCAGTTTCCTCATCTGTACGAGACTGGTCTTGGCAGTTTTCTATCTCTAAATCTATGATTCTATTCAGACCCCCAAACTAATACTCTAATGCTGTATTCTTGATCATCACTAAGAACAACTGCTGATAGTGCAAACACTAACAGCTTCATTGTTTTTAATATGAACTTTAAGAAAAAAAAAGCAGTTTGTCGGGCAGCGAACGAGGGTATCAACTGTTTAATGTTTGTTTGAATTTCATCATTTTCTACAATTCCATCTCAGTCTCTCGCCCTGTTTCTCCCCCTCCCTAACTCCAACTCCCCACGTGCATGCTTTTTTGTGTGTGTGTGTGTATGTATAATCCCAGGCAGAATTCCTGAATCTTAAGTGAGAACTGAGACCTACTTTGTGCGTTTGTATTTATGCATGTGGTTTTGGTTATCTACAGTTAAATGTGTTTCTAAGTCAACCTCCAAGAGCTACAGCCTTATTACTACAAAGTAGTACTTCACTCATGCCCACTGTTCACCTTGTGATCCATTTCTTTCTCTTTTTTGTGAGGCAGTCAGGGTTGAGTGACTTGACCACGGTCACACAGCTAGTGAGAATCAAGTGTTTGAAACCAGATTTGAACTCAATTCCTCCTGACTCCAGGGTCCGCTGTGCCAGCTAGCTGCCCTTGGTTCATTTCTGTTTCCAGGGGCTGTTTATGCTGTCTTCTGAGAACTAGTTTCTTGAGTTATGGAAACTCATGGACCTTTCCTGCAAATTCTCGTTTTTCTCCCCTTCAACATTCCTAAGCAGGATCTGCTAATGCCCAGGGGGATACAAACTGGAATCTCAGCATGAAGTCCCAACTCAATGAAATATGCTCCTCTTAAACAAGTGAGCAGACATTTCCCCATGCCCTCAGATCCTGACTCCCTACACCCAAGGTAAGGAAGGAAACAAAAACATCCAGCAAGAATCAAAAAGTTGATGATGATGATTGGATTTGATCCAAATCCCTGAAAGGGGCAAAGAAATTTTTTAAAGGATGATGTGACTACATTAAGGCAAGTGTCTTTTTGAGAATAAACACATTGACAGAAAAGTCTCTTGTAAAGGCCTTTCCTGCCAGCCTTTCTATAACCATCTTCTCTATGCTTTATATTTTTCATGTGTGTTCTGATTTATAGCTACTGTCTTTCCCATTAGAAAGTAAGCTTCCTGAGAGAAGGGGCTGTTACTACTTTTCTTTGTATCTGCAGTGCTTACCATAGTGCCTGGAACGTAGTAACAGTTTAAAATGTTTGTTGGTTGATTTTGAAGAGAGATGCCTCATTAAAGGGACAGGCTGTGAGGCTGCCTGGATTCTCCACAGAGAAGCTTCCTCGACTGTGTCATCTAGCCTGGCCTTCATGGAACAATATGGAATCTGGCATCATAGTAATTGAGTTGGAATCCCAAGCTCTGCTCCTGTGCTACCTGTGAGGTAAGTATGGGCAAGTCATTTAATCTCTAGGACTCAGTTTCTTCATCTATATCATGACAGGGTTGAACTAGATAACCTCCAAGATCACTTCCATCTCTAGACCTATGAGTCTTCCAACAGAAGAGGTCATTTCATTTTTGTTTTTATATCTCCATTGCCTGGCACTTAGTAAATGCTTGTTTGTTGATTGCTTATTGGTGTATCAAGACAAAATGGTGAGTGAAGAATAGAATAAGTGAATAAGAATAAGAATAGAATAAGTGAAGAATAGAGTGTGAGGTACTTGAGGACAGGATCTGTTTTTTGCTTTTCTTTGTATCCCCAACATTTAGCACAATGCCTGGAACATAGCAGGGGCTTACTCAATATTTAAGTAAGACAAGAACGCCAATCTCTTTAAACCTTTGGTGGACTTTCTCCCCAAAGGTTTCTTCCATCCTACTGATAAATTATTGAGAATTGTTCTCAGAGTCTTAGCATCAGAATGGATGAGTGAAAAGCATTCATTTTTAAATAATATTTTATTTTTCCCAATAGTATGTAAAAACAATTTTTAACATTCCTTTTATCAAAATGTTAAGTTCTCGATTCTTGTCCTCACTCCTTCCCCACCCCTTCTGTGAGAAGGTAATCAATTTGATATAGTTTTACATGTGCAATCATGTAAAAATATTTCCATATCAGTAATGTTACAAAACACAGACAAAAAAAAACAAGAAAAATAAAGCAAAGAATAATATGCTTTAATTTGCATACAGACTCCATCAGTTCTTTCTCTGGAAGTGGATAGCATTTTTCATAATGAGTCCTTTGAAATTGCCTGTGATCACTGTATTGCTGAGAATAGCTAAGTCATTGACAGTTGATTTTTGTACAATATTGTTGTTACTATGCACAATGTACTTCTGGTTCTGTTCAGTTCACCATACATCAGTTCATGTAAATCTTTCCAGGTTTTTCTAATATCATCCTGCTCATCACTTCTTATGGCACAATAGTAATCCATTACAAGCAAATACCACAACTTGTTCAGTCATTCCCAAACTGATAGACTTCTCCTCAGTTTCCAATTCTTTGCCACCACAAAAAGAGCTGGTCTAAATAATTTCATACAAATAGGTCCTTTCCCCCCTTTTTTATCTCTTTGGGATTCATATCTAGTAGTAGTATTGCTGGGTAAACAGTAGTAAAACTGTACATAACATTTGCACAGTTTTATACCCCTTTGGGTATAGCTCCATTGTTCTCCAGAATGGTTGGATCAATTCACAACTCCATGAACAATGCAATGGTGGATTTGTATAGGGCAGAGTCAAGATGGCAGAGTAGAAACAGAACTTCTGAAGGGCTCCAGCTTCCACCTTCCCCAATTCATGTAAAAGGGGACTCTGAGAAAACTTTGGAACTATAGAACCCACAAAATGACAAAGAGAAGCTAACCTCCCACTGAGGACAGCCTAGCAGGCCAGCAGGAACCAGCCAGCACAGGGCTCTGGGAGCCAACCCTAGCCCCAGGGCAAGCTGGAGGTTTTAGCCCCAGGGTGGGCCCAACCAAGATCTGGCTGGAGGGACTTCAGATCACCATCAACTATGGTGGTTTCCAGAATTATCAACCCATCGATGCTAAGGAAAAAGTGAGATGTCAGTGCAGTGTGGACTTTGGGGTCCAATAGTTGGGAGTGTGGTCAGCCTTTACCCCTGGAGGGAGAAGCCACTGAGGCACCCTGACAGTGCAGCTGCCCCCATATGGCAGCTTCACCTCCTGGCCTGCAGACTGTAGGGGGACCAGTCTGAGGGGTAATAACTCTTGTTTAAGCTGCTTGGATCTGGACTGTGGTCTAGGGTGGAGTTCCTGGAGTGTGTGACCAGCTTGCCAGAGCCTATAGAGGCTTCAGAGAGGTCACCCAACTAATATATTCAACAACTGAGAAAACCCCAGCATTTGGGACAGAAGCTCCCCTGTCTGATAGCAGAGTCCTACTGTGGCAAAAAACCCAAAAGTCAAGTAATTGAGTGGCAACATGAGCAAGCAAAGGAAGCAAAGCAAACATTAGACTCCTATTTTGGGGACAAAAAGGATCAAAGCATGGAACAGAAGGAAGACAGTGAAGTCACAACTCCTGTACCAAAAGCTTCCAAGAAAATTACAAGCTGGTTACAGGCCATAGAGGAGCTTAAAAGGGATTTTGAAAACCAAATAAGAGAAGTGGAGGAAAAATTGGGAAGAGAAATGAGAAGGATGTGAGAAAATTATGAAATGAGAGTCAACAACCTGATTGAAGAAAATAACATCTTAAAAAATAGACTAACTCAAATGGCAAAAGAGGCTCAAGAAGGCAATGAGGAGAAGAATGCCTTAAAAAGCCAACTTTGTCAGATGGGAAAAAATCTCAAAAGCTCACTGAAGAGAATCATTCCTTCAGAATTAGATTGGAGCAAATGGAAGCTAGTGACTTTATGAGAAATCAAGATACTATTAAACAGATCCAAAGAAATGAAAAAATAGAAGGCAATGTGAAATGTCTCATGGGAAAAACCACTAACCTGGAAAATAGATCCAGGAGAGATAATTTAAAAATTATTGGACTACCTGAAAGCCATGATCAAAAAGAGAAACTAGAAATCATCCTTCAAGAAATTCTCAAGGAAAATTGCCCTGATGTTTTAGAACCAGAGGGCAAAATAGAGGTTGAATGAATCCACAGATCATCTCCTGAAAAAGATCCCAAAAAGAAAACTCCTAGGAATATTATAGCCAGGTTCTGGAATTCCCAGATCAAGGAGAGAATATTACAAGCAGCCAGGAAGAAACAACTTCAATATTGTGGAAACACAATCAGTATAACACAGTATCTGGCAGCTTTTATGCTAAGGGATTGAAGGGCTTGGAATATGATATTCCAGAGGTCAAAGGAGCTGGGATTAAAACCAAGAATCATCTACCCATGTTTCAGGAGAAAATATGGTCATTCAGTGGAATAGAGGACTTCCAAGCATTCTTGATGAAAAAACCAGAACTGAATAGAAAATTTGACATTGAGAAGCAAGAGAAGCATGAGAAGACAAACAGGGAAAAGAAATCATAAGGAACTTATCAAAGTTGAACTATTTACATTCTTACATGTAAAAGTGATAATTGTAACTTATGAAAGTTTTCTCAGTATGAGAATAATTGAAGGGAATAGAAATGTGTGTATACATATATACACATACATATATATGTCTATATAGGAGGGTATATGGGCATATGAATACATATGTGAATGTGTGTATATATGTGTACATGTATATATAGATAAAGGGCACAGGACCAGTTTAATGGGAAGGGATGATACTTAAAATGTGAAATTAAGAGGTGAGAGAGGAATATAGTGAGAGGAGATGGGGAGAAACAGATTGGGGTAAACTATCTCATATAGAAGAGGTAAGGGAAAATGGTTACAATGGAGGGGAAGAACAGGAAGTCAAAAGGGAATGGGTCAATCTTATTCTCATTGAATTTGGCTTAGGGAGGGAATGACATACACACTAAATAGGGTATCTCACCATACAGGAGAGTAGGGGGGAAGGGGATGAGAGGAGGCATGATGGAAGGGAGAGCAGGCTGGGGCAGAGGGAATTTGGAAGCATCTACTTTTGAAAAGGGACAAGATCAAAGTAGAGAATAGAACAAGTGGGAGGTGGGATAGGATGGAGGGAAATATAGTTGGTCTTTTACAATATATCTACTATGGAAATGTTTTGCATAGCTACACATGTACAACCTATATTGAATTGCTTATCTTCTCAGTAAGGGTGGGTGACAAGGGAGGAAGGAAATGAATCTGGAATTCAAAGTTTTAAAATCAAATGTTTAAAATATATATCCTATTATCAATATTATTTTACATGTAAATGGGAAATAAGATATACAGGCACTGGGGGTATAGAGATCCACCATGCCCTACTGGAAAGTTGAAGGGGTATGGGAGAAGATATGGGAGAGAACAGATTAGAGGAGGGGATATGCAGTAGGATTGCTATTTTGGGGTGATGAATAGGGGAAAAACAAGGAGAAAATTTGTAACTCAAAATATTGTGGAAATGAATGATGTAAACTAGAAGTTAATAAAGCATTTGATAAAAAAAAGACTCAACACAATTTATTTCAACCCTCCTAAATCTACTTTTCCAATAACTAGTTCCTATGGTGAAAATAAGCTCACACTTCATAGTTTTCATTGTAGTAACAACAAAGCTATAAAAAAAGAACAAATTAGGAACCTGTAATTCACCTGAAACTTTAGAAAATTTCATTTTTTATACACCACTTGCTATTTCCATCTTTACTTGAACCTTGTACTTGATATAGACAATGCCATCAACAGGTTGATGGAGAAATCTAAAAAAAAAATCCATGAGGGCCTGACTTGGAAAACAAACCCTTCTGTCTTTTAAAATTATCAGAGGTTTGGGGTAGCTAGGTGGTGCAGTGAATAGAACACCAGCTCTGGAGTCAGGAGGACCTGAGTTCAAATCTGACCCCAGACTCTTGGCACTTACTAGCTGTGTGACCTTGGGAAATTCACTTAAACACAATTGCCTTGCCTTCCTCCCTCCAAAAATATTTTCAGAGACTTCAAAATGGGAAAATTATTTCACCTTCTTTACAATAATCAATTCAATTTCATGTGCAATGTATTTAATCCAATTTTGAGAACTTAATAGTAAAACATATTCAAATCCAATATATCCCATTAGAAACATGTGGAAACCAATCGTGTGTGTGTGTGTGTGTGTGTGTGTGTGTGTGTGTGTGTGTGAATATGTGTCCCCTAGTTCTTAGAGAAAATGCTCTGCTCCTCTTGATTTCTTAAAAAACCCTTTTATATCTTTGTCTTATTGCCATTATTATGAGGATATTATCCCCAGATCACCCTGAAAAAAAAGTGAGATATTTCAAGACCTATCATATAGGTGTATATGTAGCTATTAGCAAGTGCATAGCAAAGTAGTTCTAGAACTCATTTATTTAGTGGCTTAGAATATAGAGTTGACTAAAAATTCAGGTAAAAAACAATGAGATCTGTCATGCTTGTATCCTATTATAGTAATTCAGAGGTATTTTAGTATTACTAGATTTAATTAGTTAGTGTTGGTGTTTAATTAGTTTAATTAGTTAGGTTAGTGTTCCATAGTTCACCTGCCCTGATTATAAAAATTTGCAAGAAATGAAAAATGAAGGACATAGTTATGATGATATTGAGCTTATTACCTCAAAGGCACAGACTGATCTGATATAAGCCATAACAGGGAAAACTCCATTAGCTCTGTTTTATTCCAGGCAAGAATCATATTTGCCAGCTACTCACATAGCAAAGATCCACATTATTCATAGGGTTAGGGTGAGGTTTTTTAATAAAGCCAGGTTCTTAATTTACCAGGTGTGAATATTTCCTGTTCTGAACAGAAATATGGGGAAATTGAGTCAAGAGAAGCTTACCTTCACCTATTGAAAGGCCATCCCTTCAACTTTCCTGACACAGATATTCACATGTAGCATTCACTTTGGACAGCATGTGACATTTCCCTTGAATGTTGGACTATTGGTTTCATGACAATTCCTATAATCATATCTGAAATCATAACATAGAAACATATCAAATTATAGTCCTATAAGATTTGACCCAAATACCAAAATTTCAGCAGTTTAGTGCTAGTTTGTTATTATTTTTCTCATATTTTCATAACAGTTAACAATGAGCAATATAAGGAAATTTCATTTATCCTAAAGAATAATGATATTCTGGAGTTTCACATATATAGTGACTACATTATAATTGACTTGAAATTCCAGAAAATATTGACTATACAGCAGAGTCAATATGGCAGAGAAAAGGCAGATTCACCTGAGCTCTCCCCAATTCACCTCCAAACAACTTTAAAACACCAACTCAAAATGAATTTTGAAGCAGCAGAACTTAGAAAAGAACAGGGTAAAATAATTTTCCAGCCCAAGACAACTAAGAAAATTAGTAGGAAGGATCTTCTACATGAAAGTGAGCATGGAGCACTGTCCAACACAGGAAATGCCCCAGCAAGTCACCATCAGGCTTTGGGAGCAACTGAATTGACAGCAGTGACTCCCAGAGTTCTCAATCCACAAAAATAAAGGGGTCAGATAATAGGACAGTAGGTGATTACAGGAGTCCCTTTACTGGCACCAAATACAGGATTCTGTTATATTGCCCATTCTGATATCTAAGTCACAGCCCTGGATCACAGTTCTAGGGTGTGGAGAAACACTATCACAACACAGTTTGCCACTGCAGGGGAGCAGAGACTGGTCACAATTCAGTTATGGAAAAGAATGTCATTCACAGACCAGAGCACAGTCCAGGAGAGTAATAAACAAATCTTTTCTTAGATCATACCACCTTGAAACAACTGAATACTTAAAGACTCCCAAAACTAGCTCTGAAAATAGCAACTCAAAAAAACTGGAAGCTTGAGACAGTGTTCCCTCCATCCTGGAAGCAAGTGCAAATAACAACAATAAAAAAGAACCTAACCATAGATTGTTATTATGGTGACTTAGAAGATCCAAGCACAAAGTCAGAAAAAGATAACAAAGTCAAAACTGCTACATTCAAAATCTAAAAAGAAAAAATGTGAATTGTACTCAAGCCCAAAAAGAATTACCAAAAGAGCTCAAAAAGAATTTTAAAACACAAATAAGAGAGAGTAAAAAATGGGAGAAGAAATGAGAGTGATGAAAGAAAACCACAAAAAAGAGTCAATGGTTTGGTAAAGGAAGCACAAAATATTGAAGAAAATAATTCCATAAAAAATATGTCAAATGCTATTTAAAAAAAACACAAAAATCCACTGTAGAGGACTCCTTAAATACTCACTTAAGAAAATAATTCCTTAACAATTTCAATTGGAATCTGAGCTCCAGCTCCAGCTCCAGCTCCAACCATCTCCAATACCTGTAAAATAAATTTTAGAGCTACAGAACCCACAAAGTGACAGAGAGAAACAGATCTCCCACTGAAGGCAGCCTGGAAGGCTGACAGGAAGGCTGACACCAAACTGGGAGCCAAGCACAGTCTTGTGTGAACCATGTGGTCCCATGCCCAGGATGACCTGTGAAACAGACTGGCCAAAGATGACTTTGGGAGAGTGAATCACCAGCAGCTGTGGTGATTCACCACAGCTTTCCACAGTGAATCAACAGCAGCTTTCCAGACTTCTCAATCCATAAACATCAAAGAGAAAGCAAAAGGTCAGTTAGAAGGAGGTAACAGAAGAGTTTGGTCTGGTCCCTGACCCTGGTGGGGGACATGGTGGAGGCACAGTGGCTGTAGCTACTGCCCCATGGCTACCTCTGGAGCTTCTGTCCTGCAGATCATAGGGGGACAAAGTGGCCATTCAGAGGGTAATTGCTCTTGCTTTGACCTGCTTGGATCTGGGTCACACAGTCTTGGGTAGTGGTACTGGGGTATGTGGCCAGTGTACCAGAGCATGGGGTGTCTGTAGAGAGGGCATCCTCCTCATAGCTCTGACAACATTTGCAAAAAAACCCCAGCAATTTGGGACAGAGCTCTCTTGACTCTGGAAACAGAATTCTACCATGGCAAAGAGGTCAAAAGTCAAGTAATTGGCTGGCAAGATAAGCAAGCAGAGGAAGCATAATCAGACCATAGAATCCTTTTGGGGGAACAAAAAGGATCAAAATATGGAACCAGAAGTCAATGAAGTCAAAACTCTTGCATAAAAAGTTTCCAAGAAAAATACAAACTGGTTACAGGCCATAGAGGAGCTCAAGAAGGATTTTGAAAATCAAGTAAGAGAAGTGGAGGAAAAATTTGGAAGAGAAATGAGAATGATGCAAGAAAATCATGAAAAGTGAGGCAACAACCTGACTGAAGAAAATAGCATCTTAAAAAATATACTAACTCAAATGGTAAAAGAGGCCCAAAAAGCCAATGAGGAGAAGAATGCCTTAAAAAGACAAATTGCCTGGATGGAAAAGGAATTTCAAAAACTCACTGAAGAGAATAATTCCTTCAAAATTAGATAGGAGCAAATGGAAGCTAATGACTTTATGAGAAATCAAGATACTATTAAACAGATCCAAACAAATGGAAAAAATACAAGGCAATGGGAAATATCTCACTGGAAAAAACCACTGACCTAGAAAATAGATCCAGGAGAGATAATTTGAAAATTATTGGACTACCTGAAAGCCATGATCAAAAAAGAGCCCAGAAATCATTCTTCAAGAAATCCTCAAGGAAAATTGTCCTGATGTTGTAGAACCAGAGGGCAAAGTGGAAATTGAAAGAATGGATCCTGGAGCAGGAAGGCTCCAAAACCTCCTGGATAGGTGAGTAGAGTGAAAGCAGGTACATGAGGGCTATTGTCACAAGAGGTCAGAGTGAAAGGATTTGTGGGGCAGGAAGGCCTACTTACAATTCTTTTCCAGACACTCTTTAGCAGTGGAATCCAGGGCAAGTCACTGAACCACTGAGCCTCTGTTTCCCCATGAAATGAGGCTGGAATCTATGGCCTTTGAATTCCTTTGCAGTGATGACTCTATGATCCTATAAAGAGTGATTGTTTGATACTTGGTGACATGGAACTCTCCTTAAAGTATCTAAAAAGGGTTGTCCAACTTGAGCTCTTTCTTAGACTTTCATCTGGTCAAAAAGCATTTTAAGTCCCCGATATTGTCACATCCCATGCTAAGCATTGGGCATATAAAGAGATGCAAGGGAGACGCCCTCCAGGAAATGCACAGCAGAGGACCCTCCAGCAGCCTTTGTGATCTCAAGTAATTGGTCTGGTCAGGTCCCATCCAAGTTAGAACCAGAAAGGTGAAAGAAGGAGACAGAAAACAGGACTTAGGCCAGAATCTGCAGTTGACCACTGGGAGAGAGACTAGATTCCATACACTAAGGCAGGAATTATGGCCTGATATTGATGCTGGGTGCAGACGGTTAATCAATAAACATCAATTAAGTGCCCATTAGGTTCTAGGAAATATGCTAACCTCTGGGGATTGAAAGAAAGTCAAAAGACAATCCCTGTTGTCAAGGGCTTCACAATCAAGTAAAAAAAAAAACTGGGAAATGGTTTGAGAAGAAGCAACAAATCAAAAACCTCAGTCTTAGCAGATCCAGGCAAAAAAAGGTGTTTTGGTATGGAGGTGCATTAAGTTCAATGGGGACATAAGTAAATACAAGGAAAGAGGAAAATGGCAGTCCAAGAAGGGGAGCTCTATAATAATAGTAATAAAAATAGTAGTTCTATTGCTCATGACCCAGTTCCCAGCCAGAATTTCAAGTTGGAGAGGAGTGGTCAAGGTTGTGATGGAACAGGGGCCCTTGCTGTGTAAGAACCAGAGGACAGACCAGGAGGACAATGACCAGACTTTTTCCTAGACCATGGCACTTTGGAAGCACCCCAAACTAAAGGTCCATAGGCCTAGCACAAAAGAAGCAGAATTTAAAATTCAGAAATTTACATCAGATGTCCCCCGCCCTGCCCCCACCTTCATGGTGCACAGAGCCCATCTTTAATATGCAGTACAAGGTCAGAAATAGTCTGGGAAAGGAGAAAACAACAGCAACAGCAAAGAACCAGACTGTAAGGAGCTACTTTGGTGATAAGGAAGCTCAATACTCGAATACAGAAGATGACAATGACTTGAAACATCTATAAGCCAAGCCTTAAAGGGGGATGGGAGGTATATCTATTGGACACAAACCCAAAATATGTAGACTCTTCCATATGAGATAAATATTGACCTAAAGAAAAAGGTATTTTAAAAGGAATACTTTTTCAAAAAAGGAAAATGAGTGTTAGAGGAAAACCTGGAAAAAGAAATAAGGGAAATGGATGAAAATGATGTTAAAAGAATTAACAGTCTAGCAAAAAAGCCATAAAAATACTGAAAAATATACTCCTTAAAAATTATAATTGGCCAAATGGTAAAAGTTGTAAAAAATTAAATGGACAAAATAACTCCTTCAAAATGAGAATTGATCAAATTTAAGCCAATGACTCTTTGAAACATCCAAAAATAATAAAATATCAGACAACTAAAAACAGAAGTATGAACTGTTTTATAGGAAAAGTAATTGATCTGGAAAAGAGATTAAGGAGAGATATTTTAAGAATTCTTAGACTACCTGAATGCCACAATCAAGGAAAGAGTCCAGACACCTAATATCAAGAAACTGTAAAGCAAAATTGCCCAGATATCTCATAATTCAAGGGAAAAGTAGACCATGAAAGAATCTATGGCCCACCAACTGAAGTAAATCTGAAAATGAAACCTCCAAGTAATATTTTAGGCAATATCCAGAACTCTGAGGTCAAAGAGAAAATACTGTAAGCACCTAGAAAGAAATAATTCAAAAACCATGAAGACACAACCAGGATCACATAACCTTTAGCAGTCACTACTATTATACTCTGTAGGGTTTGGAATATGATATTCTAGAAAACAAAAGATATAGGATTGAATGCAATAATGAGCTACCAAACAAACTTTACATAATCCTACAGTTTAAACAAACAAATATATAATAAAACAGAGAACTTTTAAGCATTCCTGAAGAGTCTAGAGACTTTGAGATTCATACCTGAAATGCAAAAGAACATAGTAACACAAACCAACAGACAAAGCTTCTGGCTGAGAAATCAAACACAAATCAACAGTAAAGTCCCAGGACTTCTATGAAGTGCAGTAAAGCCCTTTTTCAGGACTTCTGTATCAGCAGTAAAGTCCTCTTTCCACAGACAGAATGATTCATTCTGACAAAATAACATCAACACAGACAGAAGGACAGAGTGGTGAAAATCACAAGCAGTTTCCCTCTCAGTTCTGTTTGGTCATAGGTCATGCTCCAGCTTTTATCTGCTCTGCTGCTTCCTGTTCTACCCTTCCTGGTCTGCTCTTTGGGTAACCTCCTCCCACCCCAGGCTCCGTGTAATAATGTTGGGCCTAGTATGGGCAGGGAAGGTCTCCAAATTCCCTGAGACCTATTAAGGGTAACACAATGTATGCTGTTTCCAACAAAGTCTTAACACAATCAAAGGTGAGGCTCAAAGGCACTTGAATAGATGAAACAAGCAGCAAAGTACTACTTTCCTTGCCATTATAGGGGCTCAGGATATCCCACTGGTTTTTTGAGGTGGGGCTTGCTACTGGCTTTCTGGGATGCTTCCTGGTCTGGAATTCACTCCCCTTTTGCCTCTTCTCAATCACTACTGATCAGAAAAATGCAAATTAAAGTAACTCTGAGCTACCACCTCAAATCTATGAGAAATATCAAATGTCAAAGGGGATGAGGCCAAAATATGCACACCAATGACATTTTATGGAGTGGTGAACTGATTCAATCATTTTAGAGAAAATCCTGTAAATATGCCCAAAAGGCCATAAACCTGTGACTACACATTGACCCAACAACATCATTATGAGATCTTGGCAGTTTAAGATCCTTTGAGACCCCAGTAAGGACCAAAGCCTGGACTACCCAGCCAGGAAATGCACCCTGGCCTAACAGACATGCTTTGTGTGTTCTGTGAGGGAACCCACACTCTCCTGCTGGATTTGACTGACTGAGAACATTCTTCTGCAAGGCCCTGGCCCACCAGGCATTTCCCTTATCTTATCATTTATTCCTTGTTACCCACTCTCTTGAGTAATGACATTGCTCTTCCCTGTTGTTTATGAGCAATGATACGTTTTGTTATATTATGTTGTGTTATGTTATGTTATGTTATGTTATGTTATGTTATGTTATGTTATGTTATGTTATGTTATGGTGTTATACTATGCCATGTTATTCTTTGTTATGTTATGCCATGTCATGTCATGCTATGTTATATAATCTCATATTATGTGATGTTATGTTATGTCACGTTAATGATAGCAGCAACATAAACATCCTGGAACAGAGGTGGGGAACCCCTGGTCTTGGCCTTGGCCACTTGGCCTTCCAGGTCCTCAAGTGGGGCCCTTTGACTGAATCCAAACTTCATAGAACAAATGCCCTTCATAAAAGAATTTGTTCTGTAAAACTTGGACATGGTCAAAAGGCTTCACCAAAGGAGCTAGAAGGCCACAGGTGGCCTTGAACCCACAGCTTCCCCAAACCTGTCTTGGAATTAACACTTCAATTGACACTTTGAAACTTCTCTTATCACTTCTATTATGTTAAGAAAATTCCTTTCTCAAATTAGGGTTAATGTTGTGGAAAGTATACTTCTGACTGACATAGGCATCCTGAATTGGGACTGCTCTGTTTCAAAGTGTCCTTCAGCTTGCTTTTCTTTGAGTTTAGAATTATTTTCTGAGTCCCATGCATGTATATTTTCTGCTAGCTTAAAGGGAATATCACCTAATTTGTTTGCCCACTTTTAACCAAACTCTCAGGTTGACAGTAATGTACAAAATATAGATTGCAGCTCTTTTTGTGGTGGCCAAGAATTGGAAATCACAGAAATACCCATTAATTGGGAAATTTCTAAACAAGCTGTGGCATGTGATTATGGTGGAATATAATTGTGTTATAAGAAATGACAAGGGGATGGTTTCAGGAAAAAAAAAACATGGCAAGACCTAGATGGACTGATGCAAACTGAAGTGAGAAGAATCAGAAGATCATCCTGCATAGTAACAGCAATGTTGTAATGATGACCAACTGGGAGGCATGGCTATTCTGATCAATAGAATGATCTTACACAATACCAAAGGACTCACAATGACAAAATACCCCCTCCCTCCAGAGAGAAAACTCATGAACTTTGAGTCAAAATTGAAGGAGAATTTTCTCACTTTATTATTTTTTTACAATATGGTTAATTGGGAAATATGTTTTACTTCATTTCACATGCATAATTGACATCATATTGTTTGCCTTTTTACTGGGTGCAAGAAAGGTGGGAAGGAGGGAGAGAACTGTGGACTCAAAATATAAAAAGATAAGTATGTTAAAATAAATAGCAACATAAACAAAGAGATAATTGGGAAGTTGGAAAAAAAGAGTTTTAGTTGAATGAACAGATAAGAAAAACAAATTTTGTAGTAGAAATACATTAAACTCAATAGGGAAATAAGAGTGAAAGAGTGTTATGGAATTTCTTTTCTTTCTATTATGGGGGAAGGGGATGGGGGGTTGTAAAATCATTCATGAGTAGCTCTTCTGAGGACTGCTGCTGTGAATAACTTGATGGATCTAATTACATAATATAATGAACTCTATTGAGCAATAAACTAAAAGAAAACATTCAAGAAACTAAAGCACAACATTCACAACAATATAACATAATGACTTATTACTAAGGTGGCCACATAGTCTTAAACAAAATATATCATTCTGAAAGTCACAATCTCCTCAATCAATACTGAGTACCCAGGAAAAGTCCTCTCATCTTGATTCAAGGCTGGCTTCCAGTCATCCTTAAGCCAATCATCCCTTGAGGGGTAGCAGAAAGTACAAACAACATCCACCTAAGTCACAATCTCATAAGTCAATGCAGAGTACCCAAGTAAAATTCTCTTTCATCTTACCTCCAGACTGATCTGGCCCCGTCCACTATTATAGGAACTCCATCTCAGACACAGAGGTTTCCCCTATGAAATTCCCACATTGATGGTGTTTGGGGCATTCCTGCATTGGAAGGTCAGTAGAACACAGACAAGCATTTATGTTCCTACTTTGTACCAGGCAGAGTTTTACAGATGCCATCTTATTTTATCCTGACAACAACCTGGGAAGGTGCTCTTATAATCCCCATTTTATAGATGAGAAAACTGAGGCAGGCAGCAGTTAAGTGCCTTTCCCTGGATTACATAGCTATTAAGTGTCTGAAACCACATTTGAACTCATATCTTTTTGACTCTATGCCTAGCCTTCTATCCACTATGCCACCTAGATGCCCTCCTTTTGGGGGTTATCATTTTAGGAGCAACAGGGAACCACTGAAGAGATGGTGGCCACAGGGTTACAATGAAACCTTAGCCTTTGGAACATGACTTTTGTAACTCTATACAAGATGTATGGGTAAAGGAGAGAAAGTGGAGGAAGAAGGCCAATTAGGAGGGTGTGCCAGTGATTCAGGTGAGAGGGTTCAGGGCCTCGACTTCATTGATGGCCCTTTGAACAGAGGGAAGGACAAAGAGATCATGGATCTAGAGTGTAAAAGATCTGGGAACTGGGGATATTTATACTTT
The DNA here is from genome assembly GCA_011680675.1 of Gymnobelideus leadbeateri. NCBI lineage: Eukaryota > Metazoa > Chordata > Mammalia > Diprotodontia > Petauridae > Gymnobelideus > Gymnobelideus leadbeateri. Next base: position 698,882 of record WOXC01003655.1, on the reverse strand, counting down.
ATTTTAATCTCTTTCAGACTTGGAGACTAGGACTGAAACCACAGACAGAACACCAGTGGATGCTATTTGAGAAGATGAATCACCCAAAGGGCTGATAGTTGAAGGACTCAGGAGGCAAGGTCTTTGGTACTCTGTTGATATGGAATCTGGCAATCAGAGAAACCGGAAAAGAGGCAGCAAGACGATCAGGAGAGAGATCTGAGTCAAATAAGGTTTATTTGGAGAGTAACCTTATAAATGTAATGAATGTGATATAATGTTTGGACAACACTGAGTCCTTGCCAAAGACCAGAAAATTCCCATCAGAGAGAATTCACAGAAAACTAATAAATAAGGGGAAATCTTTTCATCTTAACTCAGCAATAAGAACTACTACTGACAAGTCTGACCTCTCATCTAAAACTGGGTGTAATGGGTTTCCCACATCTAATGGATACATTTGTTTAATGGGGTTTTGATGTATTCTGCATCTCATCTTTGGAAACAGGGAATTCAGATCATTCATGATTATTGCTCTAAATAATAAACATGATTTTTCTTCTGATTTTTTCTTCTTTTAAAGAAATGTTATTCTGAGACTTTCTGTTCTTTAGGAAATTGCTTCTTTGTGCCCCAAGTCATGAAGAAAGGTTGAGGAAAGGGGATATACATTATTTAGTGCCTTTCATTTTGTTCCCACAGCAACCCTGGAGGGTTAATCCTGTTATTATATCCACTTTACAGTTGAGAGAACTGAGGTAAGCAGAGCTTAAGTGACTAGCCCAGGGTCACAAAGCCAGTGAGTGTCTGAGGTTGAATTTGAACTTAAGACTTGGGCTTCAGATTGAGCACTCTATCCACTCCAATAGCTCTGACTCTTAGAAGGCACCTTTCCTGACCTTGTCACATTCAGATGAGCTTTTTAAACCTACTCATATTAGGTGTACTATATTCAAAGCTTTACATAATTTTCTAGGTGCAAATGCTTCACCCCAATCTGAAATGGGCTCTCACCTTCAAACGTGTGAATGTCAGTTAGTAAATAAACATTTAGACCAGACAGTCGCACCTTGTAAACTTCTTCAGACACAGACAGGTTAGACTAGAGCTTGACATTGGTTGGTTGATTGCTGGTTGGTTGGTTGCCTTGTGTCAGTGCCAAACAGGAGGATAAGCAGTGGCAACCCTACATATTTCACAGGCTGCTGGAAATCCTTTTGCAGGTCACAAGCTCTGGCCATATGTTGTGCAGGCCTGATTTAGACAATTTGCCAGAAGTTAGGTTAAGTGCTGGAGGTCTGAAGAAAGATAAAAGATAGTCCCTATTCCTGAACAATGCATGGGCAGCAAGGTAGTGCCATAGTGCACAGAGCACCTGCCCTGGATTCAGGAAGATCTGAATTCAAATCTGGCCTTAGACACTTCCTAGCTGTGTGAGCCTTGGCAAGTTACATAATCATCTTTGCTTCCATTTCCTCTCCTATGAAATGAGCTGGAGAAAGAATGGCAAACCAGTCCAGTATCTTTGCAAAGGAAACTCCAAATGGGGTCAGGAAGAGTCAGATATGACTACCAACACAACACCACAAGAACAATATGCCTTCAGGGAGCTCACATCCTAATGAGGGAGACAACAAGCAAACAAATACAAGCAGACAAATGAGACTCGGGATAAATAAGCTGGATGGTACTAGATGGCCTTTCTCCATTGAACTTTCTTTTCTTTTTTTAAAATTTTTTTATTGTATGTTAATGTCCCATCTCCCTCTCCTTGGACCTTCCTATGCTCTGAGACACAATGATATTGAAATTAGGCCAGTCAATAACCCCACAATGGGCTCTAAGTGCTCAACTGAAAAGAAAAGTCAATCCTTGTGGCAAGCATTATTGTCACCTTATCTTAAGAAATTGCCACAGCCCCTCTCTCCCAAAACTTCAACTGTCACCAGCTTGATCCTTTCAGTTTGCTCAAGAAACTCCACCAACAACAAGGTTATGATTCCATGAAGGCTCAGATGATGGTTAGATTTTTGTAGCAATAAAGTATTTTTTAATTAAGACATGCATATTGATTTTTTTAGACATAACAGTATTGCTTAGGTAAGAGTATAGTATACTGTAAATAACTTTTATATGCACTGAGAAACAACAAAATGCCTGTGACTTGCTTTATTGCAATATTCACTTTACTCTGTGTAAAGCAAAGCACAAGCAGATTTTCAGAGGACTGCTGCTGTAAACACCTTTCAAGTTTCTGATTACATAGTATAGTGAATTCTCTATTCAATAACAAATCAGAGCAAAACCTTCACAGAAAATCAAGATACAGCATTCACAATGTTACAACTTATCACATAACATCAAAATACAGTATTCATGTCACAACTCAACAACTTATCACTAAACTGGCCACATAATTTTCACCACAGTGGTTATATAGTTTTGAACACAGTACAATCATTTGTTCAATCAATCACTTAGTAAATCATTCAATCATAAGGTACAAAAGGTCAAAATCCTCCACCCATGGGGCACACTAAGTTACAAATCAGTCACTAATCAGTCCTCAGTCACTATTCAATCATCAGTCACTATTCAGTACCCTCTTAAGGGGAGGTGGGAAATACGTAAGCCATCCACCCCTAGGTCACTAGTAAATTACAGTTTCAGTTAATACTCAGTGCTGAAGGAGAGGTCTTTTCCTCTTGACTCAGGTCAGGCAGCTCCTACCTGAATTCACCAAACTGTCACCTGGGTTCAAAGGCAGACAGCTCCCAGCTCCTTGTCCAGCTCTCCATGAAGTTCCTGTTCCACACTAAAACTCACAGTGTCCAGTCCACTTTAAATCCTTCACAGCCTCTATTCCTGGGAAGTCAAGGCTTAACAAAGCCACAAACAAAGTACCGACATCACAGTTATGCTTCCTCTGGAAGCTCCAGCTGGCCATCTGAAGTCTTCAGCAGCTCCAGCTGGCCCTCAGAAGTTCTCAGCAGCTTGGCTGACCCTCAAAAGAAGCTCTGCCACCACAAGTTCCCAGGAAATTCTGACGTTCCCAGCTGGGGTTTGCCCTTATATATAGTATTGCTCCTCCCTGTTCAGCCCCTTCCTGTTACATGAGCAACAGGGCTTCATACCTTCTGTTTCTTTAACAGAGGCTTAATTTGAAACTAGGTGCTAAGTACCTGTCAGCTTAGCAATACAAAGAGATCTTCAAATTTCATTAATATTACACTCTGGTAGTCTGGAACTGAACCCACAAAATGACTAAGATGTGCCTGTACTTTTATCATTCTTATTTTGATTTTGACTCTTTTCTTCCTAATTCTTTTTTTAACAACAACAAAATTGCTTGATTATTTAATTCAGATCATTACAAACAGATGGACAGACAGACCACTGAGTCGGTCCATTAATACACACATTTTGGGTAGCACTGCAGGGAGATGATGAGATGGTACAAAACTGAATAGAAAGAAGAAAGTAGGTTGGACTGAATTTTGACAATTTTGCAGTGATTTCAATAATCCTGAGCTCCTTCTTTTCATAAAGCCAATGTTTTCAATATTGGTATTGCTATAAGGCAATGTATAGGTCAGAAACCCCATACATTCAGGAATCCCAAAGGGCACTGGACAGATGCATGGGGTCTTTTCTCCATTAATCTGCTCTCCTTCTTCAACTATTATTATTTCATGCCTTGGATTCCCTTATTTACCATTGAACTCCATGTCTTTCCATTGCTGAACACTCTCTTTTCCCTGGATCAACTAAAGGTGAAGTTCCTGATCTGTTGCTTCCTCTCAAATCATTTCCATGTTTGTATGCTAGATGGGGAGCTCCTTGACAGCAGGGATTGACTTTTCCCTTCCTTTGTATCCCCAAGACTACACCAAGGACCTAAAAAGTGGAGGTGCTTAATCCATGCATGTTGACTGACTGACTGGTCCCAGGGCTGACACCAGGCCCCAGCCTCTACCTCATTCCCTGTATTCTAGTCTCTGACTTGGTTTGCAAATGCAGGTTCTGACCTAAGCCCTGTTTCTATCTCTTTCTTGCACCTTGTGCCCTGTGTTGAATGACCTTTGTCTAGTTTAAATCCTGGCAGGACCTGACTAGACCCATAGTAAAAATGACAGATACTCCCGAAGCAGCTCATACTATGGACCCCTGGGAGTTTCTACCTCCCATTTCTCCAAACTGAAAAGTTGATATTAATTCAATGAATCTGGCTGATGATTCTCCAAGAGTGGGTTAAAGACTGAGCCTCAGAGATCGGGGAAGGGCACAGGTTGATTAATCTTGTAATGCAGAGCCTTGGATTAATTCTAAGTAAGGCAGCAGCCTTATATACTGCTGAATGGAGAGAAAAAAATCAGGAAACCAGGCTACCTGGGTCCACTACACATTTAGGCTACATAATCTCAGTGTGGACCTCACTGTGTCAAAGGATAGCTTTGCCATCTCCCTCACTCCATTGGGGCAGTTAGGTGGTGCAGAGGATAGAGTATTGGTTCTAGGGTGAGGAAGACATAAGTTCAAATCCAGTCTCAGAAACTTATTAGCTATGTGACCCTGGGAAATTCATTTCACCCTATTGGCCTCAGTTTCCTCACATGTAAAATGACCTGAAAAATGAAATGGAAAACCACCACATTATTTTTGCAAAGGAAACCCCAAATGGGGTCATAAAGAGTCAGAGATGATTGAAATGCCTGAACATCAACAAAGCTGACTCCCTATCCCATTCATCATAGTAACTTTTCCAATGTTTTTTATTCACTCCCTACTCTGCCTTATGGCTTGTTCCCACTGCCCACCCCCCAGTCACCTTCTTAGAGAGAACTTGCCTCATATTTGACCAAAAAAGGGAGACCTCTGTTAAGAGCTAATTGAGCTTTCTCATATCACATGAACCAGAAGTTTTCTTTCCCTTTTTGGCACAGGTCTGAGATGAAACTTGCTTGATAGGAAATGATGTTTATGAAATGAAAGATGCTAACTAAAGCTAACCCCTTTCCATGTGGAAATCAGGCCACTCTACTTCATTTCCTTCCTCAGTATTTTACCTTTCCAAGTGTCCCAATTTTTAAATAAAATTTTATTTTATTTTTAATTTATGGAATACAGCAAGCATTTCTATAAGACATAATAAAAAAAAGGATTGCATATGAAACTGTAAATTTTTTGGGTACAACTTGCTATTCCTTCTAAATTATTAAGTTATCATATATCTTTCTTTTTCCTTTTTTTCTTCCCTCCCCTCACCTCACCCTAGAGATGTCTACCATTAGACACAAAAGTGTGTATATGTGTGTGTCTATGTATGTGTGTGCTGTTTATACCACACACAGATACACACATATATTCACACATATTTACATATATAAAGAAGTAAAACTATTTTATACATACTTTTATTTATCAGTTCTTTCTCTGGATGCAGCTGGCATCTTTCTCCATAGGTCCTTTAGAATTAACTTGGGTATTTATCATACTCAAAATAACTTAGTCACACAAGGCTGTTTTTAAGAACAATATAGCTGCTATTGTATGCCATGTTCTTGGTTTTGTGCATTTCACTCTTCTTTATTTCATGCAGGTTTTTCCATCTAAGGGCATGGAATTCATTATTTCTTACAATACACTAGTACTCCATCACAATCACATACCACAAATTGTTCAGCCATTTCCCAGTTGAGGGGCATCCATGCCATGTCCAATTCTTTACCATCACCAGGAGAGCTGGCAGAAATACTTTAGTAGCTCACCATTCTTTCCATTTTTCCCTCATCTTTGGAAATGGACTGAGGAGTGGTAGCCCTATTTTTTTTTTACTAATTTTTCAGTCACTCTTACACTAATGACTCCTTTCCTATTGCCACAAAACAAACCATTTCTCTCTAATTCTCAAAACACAGTCATTTGATCCATTCAATCACAGGACATATTTTCCAATATCTTTCTTACATTTCATGACTAAGCAACTGAAGATGCCCATTTACAACTGGTGTCTCCAACTAATTTCCTTTACTTTCCTTGGAATTCTCTGCAGTCTAGTTCCCAGTTTCATTGTTCAATGGGAACTCCTCTCTCCAAAATCACCAAAAATCTCAAAGTTGCTAAATCCGTTGGCCATTTCTTCATCTTCATCCTTCTTGATGTCTCTGCAGACTTTGACACAATCACCATTTTCTCTCTCTCTCTCTCTCTCTCTGGGTTTTAGTGACACTCCTGGTTCTTCACATTAAACTCATTCTTTTCCCCCAGCTCTCCCCTCTTCCTACTTTCCTAAGGCTCTTCAAGGCATCTTCCCAATACTGCAGACTCACAAATGAAGTATCATGCATTACTCACTGACTCTCACACATTCACACTCCTGACTCCCATATTGAATCTGCTGCAAATTCCTGGAAATCCACCTTGGTGACATCTCTCCTGTACACCCCTTCTCTCCCAGCACTGTCTCTGTCTTGGTTCAGGCCCCAATCAGCTCATACCTGAGATACTGCATAGTGGGACTTTCTTCAATGTCATTAAAACATTTACCTAAAACCAAAAGCAAGTACACATGAAATGGGGACACATTTCAGTAAATCTGGAAGGGAAGCAAGGTCACCTCCCCTCTCCACTATCATTTGATATAATTCTGGAAATGTCAGTGATTGCAATAAGAGGAGAGAGAAAAGAATGCAGATAGATAAAGAGGAAAACTCATGATCCCTGTTTGCTGATGACATGAAAGTTTACTTGGAAAATCAGCAAAGATTTTGAGAAAATTGATAGCTTAAGCAAAGCTCTAGTTACAGGATAAGTCATCAAAATCATAGCATTTCTATTATAGTAGTAATAATAAAATACAAGAAAGAATGGCAAAAATAGAAACCCCATTCCAAATAAGTAAAATCCACATACAGTATTTGGGGATCAGCATCCCAAAGCACAACACAACTGTCTAGAATCAAGTACAAAGCAATTCTTAGAGACATGAAGTATGACCTAAACAGATGGAGGAATATTCGGTGCTCGTGTTTTAGTTGAACCAACCCAATAAAAATGACAATACTAGCCAAAATAATCAATTCTTTTAATGCTATACTTATAAAACTATGAGGGAAGTTAGGTGGCACAGTGGACAGAATGCTGGACCTGGAATCAGAAAACTGGAATTCAAATTTGGCCTCAAACCCTTACTTGCTCTGTGACCCTGGACAAGTCATTTAACAATGTTTACCTCAGTTTCTTCATCTGTAAAATAAGGTGGGTAGGAAAATGGCAAGTCTTTCCAATATCTCTGCCAAGAAAACCCTTTTAAATAGGTTTACAAATGAGTTAGGAAGGGGGCATATTACAGGGCTGAATAAAATCACACCAAAATTCATTTGGAAAACAAAAGATCTATAAGAGGAAGGGAAGCAATGAAAAGAAGTAAGAAGAGAGATGGAATAACACTTCCTGGACTCAAATTATTTCATGAAGCAGCCATCATCAAAGCCACCTGACTTTGGTAAAAGGAGCAATAAATCAGCGGAAGAGCCTAAACAAGGGAGATGCAGAAACAACAGAGCCCAGGAAGCCAGTGTTTGATAAAGTGGAAAACAAGCTACCTAGAGGAAAATGAGCTGTTGGGTTTAAAAAAAAAACTGCTAAAGAAACTAGAAAGTCAGGAAGGAAATGAGGCTTAGACCAGCATCTTACAATGTACTCTACCATACATCCATAGGGATGTTACTTTCTTGTTCAGTAATTTCAGTCAAGTCCTACTTTGTGTAATCCCATTTGGGGTTTTCCTGGCAAAGATACTGGAATGCTTTGCAGTTTCCTTCTCCAGCTCATTTTACAGATGAGGAAATGAGGCAAACAGGGTTAATTAAGTGACTTGCCCAGATTCATACATCTAGTAAGTGTCTGAGGCCAGATTTGAACTCAGGTCTTCCTGACTCCAGACCTGTGCTTCTATGCACTGTGCCCCATAGCTGACCCTTCTAGATGGATGTGTGACCTTAATATTAAAGATTATTTTATTTCAAAAAATTAGGAGAGCCATAGATCATGTACCTTTCACAGGTAGTATAGAAAAGAGGTAGAATGGGAACCAAAATCAAAACTTTGGTTTAAAATTTCTGTGGTAAGGGTTTGGTGTACAAGATATATAAACAATTAATAAACATAAGACTCACAATCCTTTCCCAATAGATAAATGGTCAAAGAATATAAGCAAAAAATTCTCAAAAGAAAAGGTGCCAAGTATTCCCAACCACAGAAATAAAAAATGCTTCAAACCACTAATAAGAGAAAGATAAACCAAAACAACACTGAGGTTTTATCTTATACTCTGTAAAACTGACAAAAATGATTTAAAAAATTGTAGCAGTCAATTTTGGAGGAGTTGTGGGAAGATGGTCACATTTAAAGAATGTTGGGGGAGCTAGGAGATGGTAAAAGATCATGAAGATCTCAGTTCAAATCCAACCTCAAACACTTATTAGTGGTGTGACCCTGGTAAGTCACTGAACCTGTTTGCCTCAGTTTCCTGAACTACAAATAAAGATAATAATACCATACAGGGTTATGAGATGATCAAAAGTGGGTCTGGGGACAAAGCAAGTCACTCATTATGCCTATCATAATTCTTTGCCTTTGAGCCTTATGCCTCCTTGACAAGAACTGAGTGTCTCCTTCAGTACCCCCATTTCCCCCCTGGAATAGAAAACTCTCAGGACTTTTAACAGTTCCCCAAACTCAGCCCTTTCCCTATTTCCTCTCTAACAAGGGAAGGCCCTTCACAAATGCAAATTAACTAAAAGCTAAAGAAGGAACTCTTTTCTTTGGTCTGGTCCAAACAGCTCTGCTTAGGGCTGGTGAACACCTGAAGCTAGTCCTTGGGGGGAAAAGCCCCATCATTACTTTTTCTGCTTAATGGTTCTATTTGGTCTCATTGCAAGCTATTTTGACTCTCTCTGTCACTGGTAGCCCAGGAAGAGAGGATAAACACACACACACACACACACACACACACACACACACACACACAGACATGCACACACACTCACACATGAACACACACACATACATAAATACATCAAGTCTCAATGGCTCCTGACTCAGAGATCTCCCTCCACCTGGTCCTCTGCCCTCCCTGCACCCTCTTTCCCCAACTAACACACACATTATCTAGACAACAAGACTGATTGCTTGATATAAGGAGGAGGAAAGCTTAGGAAGGTTGGGGATAGAGAGGGCTCTGGGATAGAGCCACCAGGGAATGACCAAGGGAAGCCTGAGTATGGGAGACCAAATCCAGTCTGGAATTCAGCCCCCTGGTAGGGGGCCTGAAGGCTCTGAAAAAAGAGGGTGCATAGGGGTGGCTAGGTGGCACAGTGAATAGAGCACGGGCCCTGGAGTCAGGAAGACCTGAGTTCAAATCCAGCCTCAGACACTTAACACAAAAACTAGCCATGTGGCCTTGGGCAAGTCACTTAACCCACTTAAGCCTTACTTTCTCTCCTCCAAAAAAGATAAAAAAAGAAAAAGGAGGCAGGTAAGTAGGAGGCCTAGGAAAGGGGAGCACAGGTGGGGACTGGGAAGAAGACATTCTAACCCAGCTCATGGCAGGAAGCTCAGGGACACTGCAGTGACAGAAGAGCTCCAGGGGCATACTGAGCCTGGGAAAGCTGTGTCCTGGGGTCTAACCAGGAGCTGAAGAGGACTCCTGGGAGCCTCTGGGGGAGCTTAGGCCTGGAATACCTCAAGGGAGACCAGACACAGGGAGACAGTGTCTGGGATCTGATAGGGAAGCAGCCCAGGGGCTGCGGGTCCAGGTGAAGGGGAACAAAAAGGAGCTTTGGTCCTATGTCCAAAGTGGGGTCCTCAGGGCAGGCAGAACTTCGGATCTGTAGAGGGGGCTTGGTGTGAAGCTGAACAACTAAGTCCTTAACCAAAAGTTGGGGGCAGGGAGACAGGACTCCTGTGTCCTGTGGGTAAGATTTGACTTTTGGAAAAGGGTGAGTCAATTTTTAGCCTAGAGAAGGTGATTCTGGACATTTGGGAAGTTATCGGGAGTCTGGAAAAGAGTAAAGGGAGGGAAGCTTGTCCTGTAGCCAGGCCTGGGAAGGAAGATTGCTCCAAGGGGACCTGAAAGGTTCTCACCATGTGGTCAGAGGAGGAGGATGAGACCCAAAGGCAAGGACAGCCAGCAGAAGCCAGCAGGTCTGTGAGGGGCTGGCCCAGACCTACTTGGGACCTGCAGGCACAGAGATTTGGTCCAGAAGGCAGAGATCTCAGGTCCAAGAGAAGACAGCCTGACCTCAGCTCTGAGGGAGGAAGGCAGAGAGATCAGGACTAGAAGGGAAGGAATAAGGCAGACCAATCTCAGCCCAAGTTCCTGTTTTCAGCCAGCCCCTTTGGGAAGGTCCTTCCACCCTCTGCCCAGCCTCTGAGGCCACAGGATGGGCCCTTTCCTCCAATTACTCCCAGCACCAGGAGCTCAGGACCCTGCCTCCCTCTCCTCCCCAAGACCAGCCTTCCCTTACCTGGAATGCCTTGGCCATTGGGATGAGCCCTCTCCTGCCCTAGACCCTTCCCGGGCCCCAAATTTCACCCCAGGGCTCTGATTGCACCTGGGGCACCACCCACCAGGGTGGCCAACTCTGAGAGCTCCTCCTCCCCATCACTACCACATGATTCCTTACTGGAGGAAAGACTGGGGACTTTAGGAGGTGGCAGGGGGAGAGCAAGGAAAAGGCAACATGGAGATTTCCAGGAAAGCAAGTGATTCACAGGGAAACTGAGTCCTGCTTAGCTCCAGAATGGAGCTTGTTCAGAAATGCAGTCAGTGGCATTAGCATTTCTCTTAACCTGAATTAGAGAGTGGGTTCCTTTAAAGTCAAATATGCTAACTCAGGAGGATAATTGGGAAGTTTGACCCTCCATCAGTAGATCAGCCTTTAATGCAAAATGCACTTAAAATGTGGCATTACAGAAATATGTTTAGGACCTGTAAGAACAAGAATTAAATAGAATTGGATCCTTATTGCCTCATTCTTCTCTCTGAATGAAATCAGTCTAGAATGTCCAATGGAGAGAGGGGGAAAGTAATTTTTTTTAATCTAAGATAATCAGCTGAATTAAAGTTCCACCAATAATAAATTTTATGCCAATCTTTTACATCCCTTCCAACATTTGTTGCTTTCCCCTTGAGTCATTTTAGCCAATCTGATAGATCTAAAATAATATTTCAAGGTTGTTTTTTGGGGGGAGGGGGTTAACAAGCTTACTTTAATCAACCAAACATATCTCAAACAGAACTTACAGGACAGAGAAACAAACAGATCAAGCAGACAGGCTTCCAAACTGTCTGACCATTACATCAATACCAAAATCACAGTTACCAGAGAGGGAAGCATCAACATCAGGGTTTTCAAAACCGGGGGGCTCTCAATGGCTGCCCAGAGTCTCATCTAGTCAAATCACACAACACTTTTCAAAGTGAGCCCCAAAGCAAAGCCTCACATCAGGGATTATATAGCCTTCTCCAGGTTCAGAGAATGTAACAATCCTCTTGACCAACTGCCCAATCACACAGCATCTTGGTGTGGTCATTCCTGAAAACCAAGCCTCCTGTCACAGGCTCCATGTGACCACATTCATCCTGTTAGGGGGCAGAGTATATTTTCAAGTCAAGGAAGGTTCTCAGAGTCTCTTAAGCCTATCAAAGGGCCTAGGGGCAGGGAAGATCTTTAAATTTGCATTTCCATTACATTTGGCCCCAAGATCTTTTATGCTCATAGCATACACAATTTACATTTGAATTAGCACTAAAACATCTCTTAGGTCACATTTTCCAGGTACATAAGAAAATCACAACATAATCTCAAAGTACAATAGTCCAAGTCTTCCACTCATGGGGCAACTGTTAACTCAGTCACTTATCAGTACCAATCACATAATAGTCACAATATAATATTCACAACATAGTCTCAAAGCAAAATAGTCACTCTTAAGTTAACTCAATCAGTCACATCAGTAGTTTCAAAGTACATGGTCAAAGTCTTCCACTCATGGGGCAAAGTCTTAATTAACTCAATCAGTCTCTTATTAGTAGTTTCAAAGTACCTGGCCAAAGTCTTCCACTCATGGAGCAAAGTCTTGATTAACTTGATCAGTCAATATTATCAGTAACAATATCTCAAAGTACTCAAAGTACAATCAGTCACTTATTCAGCAAAGTCTTACCTAAATATCATACACAAACCCTCCACCCCTTAAGTCACTAGTAAACTATAATTCCATAATTACTCAGTACCCAAGGAGAGGTCTTTTCTTCATCTTGACTACTAAAGTTACTAAAGTGGCCACTGGGCCTTAAACAAAGTACATTACATTATCACATCAATTCAAAACAAGAGTCCAAATAAAGTTCTCTTGGGAGGAGAGGGTTGTCCTTCCCCTCCCACTGCTCCAGCCCCTGCTTCCAAGTCCAGAGAGGGGGCTGAGAAACAAAACCAAGGTGGGGTTCTTGGGGGTCCATGGCACTTCACCCCACCCACCATAGTCACAAGTCCATCCTCCCCCTGGGTCCTAAACTGTGGGATGCAGCAAGGAAACACATTTAGTGCCCCTGCTTTGCCACACAATCCTTATCTTATCCTGTGGCTGAATTCCAAACTCCTGGGTTCCTCCTCGTCCTGCAGAAGGCAGCAGCTCCTGGCTTCTCCACAGGTCTCCATGTAGGCAGCTCACCATTTGGAAGCAGACAGGCTTCCAAACTGCCCAACTATTACATCAATACCAAATCACAGTTACCAGGGAGGGAAGCATCAACATCTGGGTTTTCATAGCCCAGGTGGGGGGGGGGGGGGAGAAGGGGGCTCTCAATGGCTGCCCAGAGTCTCATCTGGTCAAATCACACAACACTTCTCAAAGTGAGCCCCCTCAAGGTTGTTGTTTTAATATACATTTTCTAATCAAAGATTTAGAGAATTTTTGTAGGATTACAACCTGTTTTGATTTCTTCATCAGAAAATGGCCTTTTCATATCCTTTGATCATTCATCAGTGGGGGAATGAACCATACTTTGTAAATTTGACAAAGTTCTTTATATATTTGAGATATGAGACGTTTATCTGAGAATCTGTCTATAAATTTTTCTCCAAATTACTGACTTCCTTCTGATTGTGGCTACATTAATTTTTACAAAGCCTTTCTAATTTTATGTAATCAAAATAGTCTATTTTATGCCTCACACTGCTCTCTAACTTATATATTCATAAATTGTTCACCTATCAATAAGTATGAAAAATAATATATTCCATTTTCTTCAAACTTTGTTGTAATATCTCTCTTGGTAGCTTTGTATTTTGTACCCATGAAATGGTAATGGGCATTTGAAGACCTTCCCTGCCCTTAATAGGCCAAATATAACCACATGAAACCCACAGGGGGAGGAGCTTGCTGAAAGGGTGGAAGAGGAAGGGTGGAGCAGGAAGGAGGCTGAGCACCTAGCATGAGTGAGAGACAGGGGAATTCTTGCTTAACTGGGTCTGTTTTGTTTTGAAAGCCTGACAGAGGAAAGACTTGGGAATGTTGGTGTTTCCCTGCATTGGTTATGTGTACCAATTTCTTGGTTGCTATGATGAATTTGGTCTTCTAGTTTTGGGATTCTACTTTCTGGTATTTGAATAAATGTTTTGGTTCTATCCTTCATATGGAAAGACTGTTACATTTTGTGATTCACAACTACACCAGATTATCCTTAGCCACTGTGGGTACTGTGAATATTGGATTGGCATTGTATTTGGCAAGGAGAATGGGATCACACAATATCATACCTCTATTTGGAGGCAGGAGGGCTTTAGAAAGAGAAATGGGCTAAAAGCACAGGGCTCTGTGAAAAGTGGGAAATGAGACTACATAAGGGAGAACCCAGAAATTTGGAAAGATGTTTTCAAGGAATACCAACAGAACCAGGGTAAGAATTGGCAGGGAATTGTAGGAGAGGCTGGGCCCTGATAACAAGTTATTGTATTATGTGTAAGAGCAGAGATAAAATGCTGGAAGAGAAAGCTCAGAAGAAAAGGGAATTGACTGGTTTGTGTGAGAATTTTTCTGTGCCACAGTGTTAGTGTTGTCCTTCAGAAGAGCAAACTGGAGGGTCTCGGATGGTAAAAGAATAAGCTACTGTTAATTTAGCTAAAAGGAAGCAAATAAGTAACAAAAGGAATATGCATGCAGCTATTCTACATCCTGGGCATAGTTGCTTGCCATAGTGATTGCCAGGACAATATGTGGAAGGAGAATAGAATTTAGATGAAGAGGCTTCTACTGCAGAAGTTTGCCCCACACTAAGAAAAAAGCAGTAGAACCAGCAGGGCTAAACAGAGTTCAGGGAGATAAGTGAGTATTTAATGCAACAAGAGGCTACTGATTTATTAAGTCACTTCACCCAAAGGATGGGAGAATAGTTAGGGTGTTCAATGGTGAGAATCAGTGATCAAGGGGCCTGAGGAGTATGGGTAGATTGTGGGGATTGCTTGAAATTCATAGATATTGGTCAGAATCCTTCTGTACAGCAAGATTTTAGGGATTAGCATGTGCAAGAAAGTAATAACACAACTAATCTGTTAACTTTAGCTGCAGAGGGATGCAATAAGCAATATCTTACTGACTCTATGTGCCCTGGTAGGAGATAGATCCTGGTACTTGCTTAAAGACTGTATGAGAAAGCTAAAGGAGAAGGTAATAAAAACTGCTATGATGGTTGAAGATATAAGTGCATATCACATGAAACCATTAGCAGTTCCTCATAGAAATCTCATAGTAAAGATGGCCCCTCCTGATTATAAGCAACTAATTCTGATTCTACTAATTGAGGAAATAGGGCACATTCTTTTGGAGGTTCTGGATAAGATTTCACAGTTAAGTGACCTAGGGTAATGGGGAAAAGATAAATTTCCTCAAGAAAGAAGAGCAACCAGTAAATAACCAAAGACAAGAGAGACTGATAAGAAAGGAATTGTTTACTGCTCTATTGAGAGCTGGGATAGATTTTAGAAGAACAGATGGTACTCCAATTATAGAGCTTTTATAAAATCTACCATGAAAAGGTACTTAATAATAATACTTAATATCAGAATGGAGAGGGATGTAGGAACCACCCCTACAGATACACTTGAATCATTGTGTCCCAGTTTGTCACATCTTCAGGGAGCCTATCATCCTTAAGGAGTAGGAGAAATACAAACACCATCGACCCCTAGGTCACAGTAATTTACAGTATCATCAGTCAATACTGAGTACCCAAGTAAAGTCTTCTTCATTTTAACTGGAGAGTGATTTCCAGTCATCCTTAAGTCAATTATCCTAAGATGGTAGCAGAAAGTAAAGACATCATCCATCTCTAGGTCACAGTAAGTCACAATCTCATAAGTCAAGACAGAGAACCCAGATAGGCAGCTCTCCCAGCTCTTGCCTGAATTCACACAACTCTTGCCTGGATTCACAGGTAGACAGTTCTCCACTCCTGTTTCACACCTCAGCTTATAGGGACTGCTCTTCAAAGTTTCTGTTCCTAGGAATACAAAGTTTAAATAACAACATCAACAACATCAAGCTTCACAGAGCTACAACAATATTTACACACATTGCCAGCACTATCATGTCAACTCACTTTCTGTCTGACAAAGTAATGCAAGTCATGCAAAAAAGTTTCAGTATGAAAAATCAAACACAAGTCAACAGGAAAGACCCAGGACTTCTGTATCAGCTGTAAAGTCCTCTCTCACCAGACAGAATGCTTCATTCTGACAAAGTAACATAAACACAGACAAAACAGCCAGAGTGCCCACATCACCAGTATTCTCCCTTCCACTTCTGCTTGGTGGCAGCTCATGCTCAAGCTTTTCTCTGCTTTGCTCCTTCCTGTTCTACCCTTCCTCTTCCTCTAGTCTTGTTCCTCTCTTTTGGCAAGCTACTCTCACTGTGGACACTGTGGACACTGTGACCTTAGATCTATTAAGGGAAGTGAAGGTCTCTAAACTCCCTTAGCCTTTTTAAGGGCAACACAGCTGTTTCTCTCCAACAAATAGTTATAGAATCAAAGGAGATTCCAAAATGCACTTGAATAGCTGAAACAAACTGAAAGTACTACTTTGCTGACCATGACAACAATGGAGGGCTAGGTTAGACCAAGAGTAACAGAGATTGGGGCCTAGCAATAATGAAAAGCTTTTGCCATCAGTCAAATGCCTTATCAAATGGGAAGATTCAAGGGGGTTCCCAGAGCCTGCTCCCCATCAAGCTCCCCAAGGAAGCTTCAACAAGGAAAAGAGACCTGAGAAGTGAAGAGGCCTATAACTTTGTTCTTGAGGTCTCCTTGTTTTTGGAAGGTCTCCCTTTCTTAAAGAGATTGCAAAGACATTGGGAATTACTTCAGTCTTCTCAAGGTTGTCCAAGGCACAATAGGTCCATCAAGGCCATCCTCCAGCCCCTAGGCTCCTTTTCTTCCTCTTCCAAGAGGGAAGAGAGCCTCCTTTTGAAGGTGGGGAATAATTCTCTGGTGCTGGTAGTCATGTGGGTCATTTTTGTAGGAGGACTCTGAGGATGACAAAGGACACCATGGCTGATGGGGGAAGGGGGAATAAAATCTCTCCCTCACTCCTCCCTCCTTGAGGTGAACAGATTGGTTTTCTCCCCAATCCAGTAGGATTTCCAATTTCCAGGTAGGAAATTCTCTAGAGCCTTGGAGAAGTATCACTGACCTGACTTTCTTTTTTTTTTTTTTTTTTTAAGCAATTGGGGTTAAGTAACTTGCTCAAGGTTACACAGCTAGTCATTTGATTTATGCGTGGGTGCTCATTTTCTGAGGCCGGATCTGATCTCAGGTCATCCAAACTCCGAGGCCGGTGCTCTTACTCACTGCGCCACCTAGCCGCCCCTTTAGGGCAATTGGGGTTAAGTAACTTGCCCAAGGTTACACGGCTAGGTTTTTGTTTGTGCGGATTAGGTGTCGGAGGCCGGCTCCGAACTCAGGTCCTTCTGATTCCAGGGCCGGCACTCTATTCACTGCGCCACCTAGCCGCCCCTGACCTGACTTTCTTGATTGTCATCAGAGAAAGGGGTCGACTTTTGATAAAGGGCAGGCTAGATATCAACAACAACTTAATATATCAACATCTCTTCCATAGTAATTATATACTGTGATGATTTCAAGTGATGTCAGATTTTGAGTGGAAATAAATTTCTCTTTATGTTTACAAGGAGGGAAAATGTGCCTCTACTACCTTTTCCTTGCCTTGGGCTCTTTGTGGTAAAACAACATTCCCATGGCTAATGTGGCCAAGGTGGCAGGAGGTAGCCTCTCTTGGGGAGGGGTCCCTGAAGGTAAAAATTTCTCCCCTTACCCTCTCCAACTCTACCCTCTCTCCACTCTTAAATTAGACAAAGAAAATGAAAACTAGTAAGAGTAAGTCTCCACCCTCCCTGTACTTTGTTTTTGAGCATCTGTGAATCAGAGTAGAGATGAGGAGTTCACACCTCCTTGTGGTGAAATCCTGCCTGCCTGGGGGAGGAGCCAGGGCTGTGAACAGCAGGGGTATAAATTCAGAGGCAACCAGAGGCTGGAAGATAGTGGCCCAGTGGAGGAGAATCAAGCAGGAGCCCAGGAGCCCAGAAAGCCAGGGGACCTAGGAGACCAAGAGGCCAAGAGGCCAGCAGCCCAACAGCCCAACAGCCCAACACAGCTTCTGACAGCAGCCGAGCAGAAGAGTTGAGATTCAGTGAGCAGAGAAAGTTAATGGAGGACCACAGCAGTAGAAGAAGTGACAGTAAGTCCCCTCCCTTGACACAGAATTTTCTTAGTAATTTTGAATTTCTCTGCATTGAACTTGTTCCACATGGCTCCAGATGCTTAAGCCCTCCCTTCTACATTAAACTTTCCTTCTCCTCCACATATTTCATAATTTCAATTTAAATATTTTCTCTCCCTTTGAATGAGAACTCCCAAAAGGCAGGAGATGTTTCAATTAATTATTTCACAAACTTTTATTAAGGACAGACTGTGTGATAGGGACATAAAGATACACATACAGAGCATGAAACAATCTCTATAGGCTTCAACAGGGGAAGAAGAGCACACCAGAAAAAAATACATACATACATACACACACGTACATACATACCTAGATACACACATATGCATATATGTATATAGGCATGTGTACGTGTGTATCTAGGTATGTATGTACACAACATCCATATAATGATAATAATCACAAGATTTCTAGGGAGGGAGGGCACAGGCAATAGGGGGAATCAGAAAAGATACAGAAAATAATGTCTGACTTGTTTGCCAAGGGAGGAGAGGGACTCTATGGGCAGAAATAAGGAGGGAGGGCATTCTAGGCATAGGACAGGTCCAGTGCAAAGGCATAGAGATGGGAGATGAACTTTTCTTCTGTGAGAAAGAGAAAAGACCAGTTGGACTACATCAAAGAGTGTATAAGGGGGAGTAGTGTCCAGTAAAGCAGGAAAAGTAGGTTAGGGCCAGGCTATGAATGAATTTAAAAGCTAAAGGAAGGAGATCAAATTTTATCCTAGACCAATGGTGAGAATCACGTTTTTATTTGTTTTTTTTTTGTTGTTTTTTTTTTTAGGAAAATGACTGACTTAGGCATCCATGTGGAGGATGGATTAGAATGAGAAGAGATTTGAGGCAGGGAGAAAATGAGAAGGCTATTATACCAGTCTAGCTAAGTTAATACAGAGTCTAGCACCTAGTAAGTTTAATAGATTCTTGTTGATTGATTGATTGTTGATTGATTGGCTGGGAAACTCCCTCTTATCCCACCTGATCTCTGCCACTCTGGGGTCTCACACAATTGGTCTTTAGTACTTGTTTTTCAAAAGGACTTGAGGGATTTGGAAATAAGCTCTCTAAGCAATAGCTCTTACCAAAAACTGGTTTTGTCACATTACACAGGGATGGAACATCTATCTGTGCTCACCTGGTACTGGCCTGAGACTTCACCTCTCTATCTATTAAGGCCTCTATCCCCTGCTAGTCTTTTCCATTGCAGCCTCTTCTCCCTCCTTGGGTTGATCTGGCCCCCTCCACCCTCCACTATTATTGGAACTCCATCTTAATCACAGAGGTTTACTTTAAGAAATTCTCAGGTTGAGGGGGTTAGAGACATTCCTGCTTTGGAAGGTCAGTAGAACATCAACAAACATTTATATACATATATATGTACATAGACATAGACACAAACACATAGATACTCTGGGCCAGGCAATGGCCTAAGAGTTTTACAAATACTATGCTATTTTATCTTGACAACAAGCCTGGGAAGGTGTTATTATAATCCCCATTTTACAGATAAGGAAACCAAGGCAGGCAAAAGTTAAGTGTCTTTCCCAGGGTTACATAGCTAGTAAGTGTCTGAATTCACATTTGAACTCAGTTGGAGGTTTTTTGGAGGGGGGGAAGGCAGGGCAAATTGGGATTAAGTGACTTGCCCAAGGTCACACAGCTAGTAAGTGTTAAGTGTCTGAGGATTTGAACTCAAGTCCTCCTGACTCCAGGGCTGGTGCTCTATTCACTGCACCACCTAGCTGCCCCAACTCAGTTCTTTTTTGCTCTATGCCCAGCCCTCTATCGACTGTGCCACCTAGATACCCTTCTTGTTGGGGTTATCATTTTAGGGGGACTAGAGAGCCACTGAAGAGATGGTTGCCCCAGGGTTACAATGAAACCTTAACTTTTCAAACATGACTTTGGTAACTCTATACAAGATGGATGGGAAAAGGAGAGAAAGTGGAGGAAGGAGGTCAATTAGGAGGTGTGTCAGTGTTTCAGGTGAGAGAGGTCAGGGCCTCGACTTCATTGATGGCTCTATGAACAGAGGGAAGGAAAAAGATCATTGATCAAGACTAAAAGATCTGGGAACTGGGGACATTTACACTTTATTTTAATCTCTTTCAGACATGGAGACTAGGACTGAAACCACAGAGGGAACACCAGTGGACACTACATCAGAAGATGAATCACCCAAGGGGCTGATAGTTGTAATACTCAGAAGGGAAGGTCTTTGGTACTCTGTTGGTGAGGAATCTGGTGATCAGCGAAACCAGGAAAGGGGGCAGCAAGGAGATCAGGAGAGAGATTTGAGACAAATAGCTAAAAAGGAAAAGATCCATGTAAGAGATAAGACTTATCAATGTGATGAATGTGGGAATGGCTTCAGTAATAGCTCAGCACTGAAGAGGCACCAGCTGATTCACACTGGAGAGAAGCCTCATAAATGTAATAACTGTGGGAGAGCCTTCAGTCAGAAGGGAAACCTTACTGTGCATCAGAGGATACATACAGGAGAGAAGTATTATCATTGTAATGAATGTGGGCAATCTTTCAGAGTGAGCTCCTCACTTATTAAGCACAAGCTGATTCACACTGGAGAGAAACCTCATAAATGCTATGACTGTGGGAGATCCTTCAATCAAAAGGGAAGCCTTACTGTACATCAGAGGATTCATACTGGAGAGAAGTCTTATCATTGTAATGAATGTGGGAAATCTTTCAGAGTGAACTCCTCGCTTATTAAGCACAAGCTGATTCATACTGGAGAGAAGCCTTATCATTGTAATGAATGTGGGCAATCTTTCAGAGTGAGCTCCTCACTTATTAAGCACAAGCTGATTCATACTGGAGAGAAGCCTTATCATTGTAATGAATGTGGGCAATCTTTCAGAGTGAGCTCCTCACTTATTAAGCACAAGCTGATTCATACTGGAGAGAAGCCTCATAAATGTAATGACTGTGGGAGAGCCTTCAATCAAAAGGGAAGCCTTACTGTACATCAGAGGATTCATACTGGAGAGAAGCCTTATCACTGTAATGAATGTGGTAAAACATTCAGTCAAAGCTCAAACCTTATTGTCCATCGTAGGATTCACAAGGAAGAGAAGCCTTATAAATGTGGGAAATGTGGGAAGGATTTCCGAATTTCTACACGGCTTCTTGTACATCAGAGAATTCACACTGGAGAGAAGCCTTTTAAGTGCAATGAATGTGGGAAATCCTTCATTGAAAGATCAAGACTGACCCAGCACAACTTGATTCACAATGCAGAGAAGCCTTATAAATGTAATGAATGTGGGAAAGTCTTCACTTACAGGTCAAATTTCATTGTACATCAGAAGATTCACACTGAAAAAAAAATCTTACAAATACAGTGATTGTGGGAAGTTATTCAGTGAAGGTTCAAACTTCATTGACTATCATACAATTCATGGCAGAGAGAAGCCTTATACCATATCAAGACTGTGAGAAATTACCTTAAATTTTCAGCATTATTATACTTTATTCATATTATTAAAAACACACACACATACATACACACAGAGACATAAAGTTGGAAGGCTTTCTGCCTCCTCAGACTCTTAAATACATTGGAAGATTCCTACTGGAGAGTAGCCTTATAAATGTAATGAATATGCTATAATGTTTGGACAACACTGAATCCTTGCCAAACTTTGGAAAATTTCCTATTGGCTAGAATCGACAGAAAGTTAATAATTAAGGGGAAATCCTTTCATGTTGACTCAGCAATAAGAACTCTTACTATGGACAAACCTGACCTGTCATCTATAACTGCGTGAAATGGGTTTCCCTTGTGTAATGTGTGCATTTTTGTTTGGTGGGTTTTTGATTCATTCCACAACTCAATGTGGGAAGCAGGGAATTCAGACCATCCATACCTATTGTAAATAATAAATGTTATTTTTTTCTCTTATTTTTAATATGTGTAAATTCAAAGAAATGTAATTCTGAGATATTCTGTTCTTCAGGAAAAATGCTTCTTTGTGGCCCAGGTCATGAGGAAGGGTTGGGGGAAAGGGGATATGCTTTATGTAGTGTATTTCATTTTGTCCCCACAACAACCCTGGGGGGGTTAGTGCTGTCATTATCCCCACTTTACAGTTGAGAGAACTGAGACAAGCAGAGGTTATTTGACAAGCCCAGGGTCACATAGTGAGTGTCTGAGGTTGGATTTGAACTTGAGGCTTTCTGCTTCAGGCCAAGCACTCTATCCACTCCAACAACTCTGTCTCTTAGAAGGCAGCTTTCCTGACCTTGTCACATAGATGACCTATTCCAACCCACTCATATTAGGTATGATCTAGTCAAAACTTTACATAATTTGCTAGGTGCAAAAGCTTTCTCCCAATCTGAAAAGGGCTCTCAGCTTTACAAAGGGTGAATGTCAGGTAGTAAACATTTACATCACCCTTGCATAGCTTCTAAGCTTCTTCAGACACAGATAGGTTAGACAAGAGCCTATGGCTGGTTGGTTGCTTGCCTTGTTTCACTGACAAAGGGGAGGGTGAGCAGTGGCAACCCCACATTTTTCACAGGCTGCAAGAAATCCATCGATAGGCCATGAGCTCTGGCCATATGTTGTGCGGGCCTGATTTAGAAAATGTGCCAGGAGCTGGGTTAAGTGCTGGGGGTATAACCAAAGGGAAGTATAGTCCCTATCCCCAAGCAATGCATGGGCAGCAAGGTGGTGCCATAATGCACAGAGCTCCCGCCCTGAAGTCAGGAAGACCTGGATTAAAATCCAGCCTGAGACAAGTTCTAGCTGTGTGGACCTGAGTAAGTCACTTAAACATCTTTGCTTCAGTTTCCTCATCTATAAAATGAGCAGAAGGAATGGCAAACCATTCCAGTATCATTGCAAAGAAAACCCCAAATAGGGTCAGAAAGTGCCAGATACCATTGCCAACCCAAAAGAACAAGAACAGCACAAACTCAAGGAGATCCCAGTCTAATGATGGAGACAAGAAGTAAACAAATACCCAGACAAATGAGACCTAGGATAAACAGGATGGTTGGTTGGTTGGTTGGTTGGCTGGTGTCCTCAGTTCTCTGGGAGGACCAAAATGACTTCACTGTGTTGGAGGCAAGTTCCTGGTGTCTGCCTGTGGCTGATCAGACCAATCTGAGTTTGGAAGGCTCTACTACAGGCCAGGAACAAAGATTCCGGTGAACATTTGGGTCAGTGGCTCTAAATTTGTACATCTTGCCTTTATTAAGAGCCTCTGCAATTCCCCCCACCAGGAGTAGAGCACTGTGGTCCTTAAAAGGCTGCTCAGACCCGAGGGGGCTGCACAATCCCACTGCAGCTTCAGTCCGGTGAGAAGGCAACCCTGTGGTGTGGGTCACCTGTATGCTGGGCAGTGACACCAGCTCCCAGTGCATTGACACCTGCAGCTTCTTCACTTGTCTGTGGCCACAGGACTTTGAGATTGGCACAATGGTAAAATAGTGGGGGTAAAGTCTTTGGAAGCGTGTCTAAATTGGATTTAAGTTTAGCAGAGTTGTACCAAGTCATTGGTCTTACTCTCTCCTTCTAAGAAGTCACAGTCCAGTGGCAGGACAGAGTCAAGACAACTGGTGATGGTTCAAGATTCTGTGGATGATATCTTGAATGTCTAACCAAGCTCTAAGCACTCCACAGCTTCCACAGCCCTCAGCAACTCCTCCACAGGCTGACTGCTCCCAGTTCTTGTGTGGATTCACCCAAATCTTACCTGGGTTCAAACTTAGGCAGCTCTCCACTTCTCTTTGATGAGGACTGCTCCACTCCAAACCCTTCAAAGTTTCTCTTTCTAGGAAGACAAAGATTACACACATTGCAGCACTATCATTTCAATTCGCTTTCATTTTGACAAAGTAATATAAACCAACAGACAAAGCTTCTGGCTGAGGAATCAAAGACAAATCAACAGGAAAGTCCCAGGACTTCTGTAAACTGCAGTAAAGTCCTTTTTCAGGACTTTTACATCAGTAGTAAAGTCCTCTTTCCACAGACAGAATGATTCATTCTAACAAAGTAATATCAAGAGAGAACAGATGGACAGACTGGTGAAAATCACAAGCAGTCATCCTCTCAGTTCTTTTTGGTCTCAGCTCTGGCTTGAGCTTTTAGCTCCTCTGCTCCTTCCAAGCAGTTCCCACCACTTCTTGTACCACAGAAGAATTCTCAGGGAGCTAGATCTGTCTTTCCAAAGGCTCTGACAGGTTTTCCTTTTTTATTTGGGGCTGGGGTTGCCTGGGTTTTGCTGTTTTGGTTTTCCTAGATTTAGGCTTTTCCTTTTGTTTTGTTCTTCTTTAACATGGGAAAACATCTCCATGCTAAGGATTTCTTCCCACTAAGAGTTGCAGAGGATGATAAAGAGGTATTGAGTCCAGAGAAACCTTTTCCTCTTTAGCCTTGTTCTGCCTCTCCCCCCCACCCCCCGCCCCCTGCCACCCCCTTCAGTCTTTGGAGAGGACCACTCATTCCCTTTTTGTCAGGAGATTCCGGCTCTTTTCTGGAGACAAGCCAGTGATTCCTCTTCTCCTGTACTGCTCTACCCGAAAAGCAGTTTCAGCCTCATTTTCCCCATCTCAGGCTTCCACAAGGAGCCAAAGGTCCCCTCCATGAAGCCTTTGTTGGTATTTGGATGAAGCATTTCTGGGGTTCTGTTTGTTTGCTTTTCTGTTCGGATTTTCCTAGGATCATGTTTTCATTTCTTTTTCATTTATGTCTCTATTTTGATGCAGAAATCTTGGCCTTTTAAATAATTTCTTCCACCTGAGAGATGCAGTCCCTGGTCAGGAGCTGTTTGGTCCAAAGGAAGCTTTTCCTTTCCAGATCCTTTCTACCTGCCTGGCTGCAGCTTTTCAGTATTTAAGGGCCATCAATTCCCTCTTTTTCAGGAGATTCCAAAACTTTCCTGGGACTGGTCCCATATGCTAGTTCTCCTGCTCTCTTTATCTCTCCCTCTCACTTTCTCTCTCCTTTCCCCCTACTTATTTCCTTCTTTTTCTCCACTCTCTCCCACACTCCATAAGAAGCTTTCACTTACTCACTTTTTCAACCTCTTTCCCCCAAACTTGGGCCTCCTCTTCAAGGAAAAGTTCAAACTTATGAAGCCTTTGTAATATTTTTGGGAGAAGGAGGGGGGAAGTATTCCACTCCCCCCCCCCCCCGCCCAGTCTTTGGCATTCTTGCTTTTGCTTTTTTGTTCTTGCTTTTTACTTTCTCAGTCTTCCTTTTTTTACTTTAATTTTTTCTTTCTTGGGGAAAAGCCCACCGTTCCAGAGCTGTCTTCCATCTCTGATGTGCAGTGGCTTGACAAGGATGTCTTGCGTCAAAAGAAAGGTTTCCCTGCCTAGCCCCCTTCTCCCCACCTTCCTCCCCCTTTTTAGCATGGGTGGGGTGTGGATTTCTGTTTTCCAGAGATTCCAGCTTTTTCTTGGGTCCATTTCACTTAATCCCAACTGTCCTCTTCTGCTCTCTCTTCCCACCAAGTTTCCCTAAAACTTTAAAACTCACTGAAGAGAATAATTCCTTCAGAATTAGATTGGAGCAAATGAAAGCTAATGACTTTATGAGGAATCAAGAAACTATGAAACAGGTCCAAAACAAATGAAAAAACAGAAGGTGGGGGCAGCTAGGTGGCGCAGTGAATAAAGTGCCAGCCCTGGAGTCAGGAGGACCTGAGTTCACATCTGACCTCAGATACTTAACACAAAAACTTGCCTGGTGACCTTGGGCTTGTCACTTAACCCCAAATGCCCTCCAAAGAGCAAAAGAAAAAAAAAAGAAAAATAGAAGGTAATGTGAAACATCTCATTGGAAAAACCACTGACCTGGAAAATAAATCCAAGAGATATCATTTTAAAATTATTGGACTACCTGAAAGCCATCATCAAAAAAAGAGCTTGGAAATCATTCTTCAAGAAATTCTCATGGAAAATTGCCCTGATATTTTAGAACCAGAGGGCAAAATAGAAATTGAAAAAATTCACTGATCACCTCTTGAAAAAGATCCCCTCCCCCCCACCAAAAAAAAAAAAACTCCTAGGAATATTAAAGCCAGGCTCTGGAGTTCCCAAATCAAGGAGAAAATATTACAAGCAGCTAAGAAGAAACAATTTGAATATTGTGGAAACACAATCAGGAAAACACAAGATCTAGCAGCTTCTACATTAAAGGATCAAAGGGCTGATATTCTGGAGGTCAAAGGAGCTAGAATTAAAACCAAGAATCACCTACCAAGCAAAACTGAGTATCATGTTTCAGGGGGAAATATGGTCATTCAATGAAATAAAGGACTTTCAAGCATCCTTGATGAAAAAACCAGAGTTAAATAGAAAATTTGACATTCAAATACAAGAAGCAAGGGCGCACCGGGGGCAAGATGGCGGAGCGGCAGGAGGCGCTGAGGGAGTTCGTGGCGGTGACCGGGGCCGAGGAGGACCGGGCCCGCTTCTTCCTCGAGTCGGCTGGATGGGACCTGCAGATTGCCCTGGCCAGCTTTTATGAGGATGGAGGTGATGAAGACCTTGTTTCACTTTCCCAGCCAGCACCCAGTTCAGTGTCCAGAGGCACAGCTCCCAGTGACAACAGGGTGACATCATTCAGAGACCTTGTTCATGCCCAAGAAGATGATGAAGATGATGAAGAGGGTCAAAGGTTTTATGCCGGAGGCTCAGAGAGAAGTGGACAGCAGATTGTTGGTCCCCCAAGAAAGAAAAGCCCCAACGAGTTGGTGGAAGATCTCTTCAAAGGTGCCAAGGAACATGGAGCAGTGGCTGTCGATCGAATGGCTAAGAGCCCTGGCGAGAGTAGCAAGCCAAAACCATTTGCAGGAGGCGGATACCGTCTTGGGGCAGCCCCAGAGGAGGAGTCTGCCTATGTAGCAGGAGAGAGACGACAATTTTCTGGCCAAGATGTGCATATAGTATTGAAGCTCTGGAAGAGTGGATTCAGCCTGGACAGTGGTGAGCTGAGAAGCTACCAGGACCCATCTAATGCCCAGTTTCTGGAGTCTATCCGCAGAGGTGAAGTACCTACAGAGCTACGAAGGTTATCACGTGGGGGACAGGTCAACTTGGACATGGAGGACCATCGAGATGAGGACTTTGTAAAGCCCAAAGGAACCTTCAAGGCATTCACTGGCGAGGGTCAGAAACTGGGCAGCACCACCCCTCAGCTATTAAACACAAGCTCTCCAGCCCAGCAGGCAGAAAATGAAGCCAAAGCCAGTTCCTCAATTGCAATTGATGAGTCAGAGCCCACGACCAATATCCAAATCCGGCTTGCTGATGGCGGGAGACTGGTACAGAAATTTAACCACCATCACAGGATCAGCGATATCCGGCTTTTCATTGTCGACGCCCGGCCAGCGATGGCAGCTATCAGTTTTGTTCTTATGACCACCTTTCCCAACAAAGAGTTGGCTGATGAGAGCCAAACCTTGAAGGAGGCCAACCTGCTCAACGCTGTCATTGTCCAGCGGTTAATATAACACCTGCCCTCTCCCCCAATTCCCTTACACACACACTCTCTGTTTCCTCTTGTTTCTGTCCACAGCTGTCTGCTGCACACATGTGTCACTCTGTCCTATGTGTGCACTGTGCAGCGCAGTGTCACGTCTCCCCTTAGCTCTGGGTTCTTAGATCTCGGTTGGACATTTTGTTTTGTCTTTAGTTGCATTTACTGGGTTTTTGTGATGATCAGTGAACTTTAAAAAAATTTAATAAAAACAAAAAAATTTGAAACAAATACAAGAAGCAAGAGAAGCATGAGAAGGTAAACAAGGAAAAGAAAGCATAAGGAACTTATCAAAGTTGAACTATTTACATTCTTACATGGAAAAATTATAATTGTAACTTAATGAAACTTTTCTCAGTATGAGGATAGTTGAAGGGAATATAAATGTGTGTATATATGTGTGTGTACATACATATATATGTCTATATAAGAGCATATATGTGCATATGAATACATATGTGTGTGTATATATGTGTACAGGTATACATAGACAGAGGGCACAAGATCAATTAAATAGGAAGGGATGA
This sequence comes from Gymnobelideus leadbeateri, assembly GCA_011680675.1. Taxonomy (NCBI): domain Eukaryota; kingdom Metazoa; phylum Chordata; class Mammalia; order Diprotodontia; family Petauridae; genus Gymnobelideus; species Gymnobelideus leadbeateri. The sequence goes on along the minus strand of WOXC01003655.1, from coordinate 670,996 downwards.
TATTTTAAAAATAAAATTAAGAGGTGAGAGAAGAATATAATGAGAGGAGAATAGGGTAAATTATCTCATATAAAAGAGGCAAGGGAAAATTGTTACAATGGACTGGAAGAACAACAAGGCAAAAGAGAATGGGTCAACCTTACTCTCATTGAATTTGTGTTAAGTAGGGAATAATATGCACCCTAAATTGGGTATCTTACCCTACAGGAAAGTAGGGGGAAAGGGGATAACAGTGGGGAATGATAGAAGGGAGGGCAGATTGGGGGTGGGGCAGGAATTAGAAGCACGCACTTTTGAAAAAGGACAAGGTCAAAGTAGAAAATAGAACAAGTGGGGGCTGGGATAGGATGGCGGGAAATATAGTCTTTCACAATATATTCACTATGGAAATGTTTTGCATAACTACACATGTATAACCTATATTGAATTGCTTATCTTCCCAGTAAGGGTGGCAGATGAGGGAAGAAGGGAAAGAATCTGGACTTCAAAGTTTTAAACTCAAATGTTTTGTTTTGTTTTTACATGCAACTGGGAAATAAGATATACAGGCACTGGGGTATGGAGATCCATCTTGCCCTACCGGAACATTGGAGGGGGGATGGAGAGGATATAGGAGAGAGCAGATTGGGGGAGGGGGTATTCAGTGAGATCACTGTTTTGGGGTGGTGGTAGGGAAAAGATGGGGAGAAAATTTGTAACTCAAAATCTTGTGGAAATGAATGTAATAAACTATAAACATAAATTTTTTAAAAAAAGAAAATAGGAAAAAAAGTTCAGTCAGTTAATGAGTTGTATCTATGATCATTTCAGACAACTCCCACTTTTTCCTTTCCTTGGTACTATTTCCCTTTGTGTCCTCAGAATTTCATTCTTGGAAGTTTCTTATCTTTTTTGGACAGATTTAATGAAATTGTAGTCTGTGTACTCTTAACCATTCTTCCTTTGAACCTCCTAACCATCCTTCCTTAAATCTGCTGTCATATAATCTATAATGCATGTCAGAATGTGCCTGACTGTCCAGTCATAAACTTGAACAAGACAGTGGCCATTTGCCATCAGGGTTCCAGCCTGTCCAACCTAGCAACCAATTCTCAACATGATAGAGATTCTGACCCAAAAGAGAATTTCCCTTTGTGTCTCTACCCTTCAAAGGAAGAAATTATCATTAGCCACTCAAACACTTTGTGTCTGGTGATTAGGATAACAGACAAAAATCAGTACCTACTCTCAAGCATCTTACAGTTTATCAGGGAAGACTAAAATAGATAACTATATCAATAGATAACTACATTCAGAACCAAGTTCATACAAGATAGTTTAGTTAAGGAACTTATTAGTATTTAGATGGCAAAATTATTTCTGTTTTTCCCTATATGCATCTTTAATTAAATGCTCTTGACCATACTTCATCAGGCTCCCTATTTTTTGGTATTTCTTCCCCTTAATAAATTTCACTGCACCTCCATTTTCACTATCCTGTTTTTGTTTTTGTTTTTTAAACTAAGAGTTACTCATCTGGAGCCAGTAATGAGTTTCATCCTTCAAGTCTTACATTGGGACCTAATGTTCACTCTATTCACTGCCTAAGATTGGTACATTTGAATATACACATTTGATTATTTGGCTCCTTTTGTGGATTTTGTTTTCTGTTCATTTCTGGGTGTCTTCACTTCATGGTATGATATGTGTCTTGGTTGATAAACATTGGCAGCTTTCTCTCTCCTCCATTCTCTTTAGTTTACAAAACCATTTTAATTAGGTTTGACAGATATTAGACAAATTTGTTTTTTATAGCCTTGGTTAGGTTCACTCCAGTCCAGGTCAGTGGCCTGTCCTTCCTTCATTTTAAGTTATGATGTAGAAATCCAAATGCTATACTCATCTACTACCATCTGTTTACTTCTCAAGTCATTTTTCTCTTCTATTCCCCTTGCCTTCAGTAGATAACAGTGAGGAAAATACCATTTATGACCTTATGTCTTTGGTCTTTAGTTTCTTGTAATCTATGGCATTGATGTTTAAGTTCCTTTTGGCAGTAGCATTTTTGTCTCTGTTGCTCACTGGAAAGCAGTAGTGGTCATGTGGTTAGACAAGTCCCTTAAGGGTTTCTATTTTGGCTATATCCCATAGTAAAACAATGGATTTATATTGTTTTCATGTCAAAAATACCTGTTCCAGTACATATTAACTGGAAATCACCAAGCACAGATAATGTTTTCCTCTTCCTCTGACTTTATTGAATGATCAATCAGTCTCTCTATTCTTGTCTTATGTTTATTTATTTATCATTACTTGGAGGACAAGCAGCTGTTTCTCCTTCAACACTCGGGCTCTTTCCTTTTGAGGGAAAATGACATTTTTTTTTTTATTCCAAGTGTTATAAGCTCTGAGGCTTCTTGCATCAACTCCTACTTGGACCTGCAAGTCAAGTTTCCAGAGGGGAGGCTATATCTCATGTTCTAGGGGTACCCTAGACTAGTTGGAATTTCTCTTCTAATGTCATTTTCTTAGAGCCCCATTCCAGTATATGCTCCCAATATCAATCACCATTTTCAGTTAGTATGGCCCTTATATATTTGATTGACCCAAAGATTAGTGGCCCACTAACATTTAACCAACAAATATGGTCATACCCTCCTGAAGCAGGGACCCACTCCTCCTTATACTATCTCAGTCTCCAGGGATAGTAGACTCCAAATGAAGGCATTAGCTACAAAGCATTTTCTTCACCAAGTTTACTTCTAAATATGGAAAACTGTTCTAGAAAATAGGCAACTTTGTTGGGTCTGATTCATGGATGGATTAGCTCCTACAGTGCTATGCTAGCAGCAAATTCTGGCATGGTGCCTGGCCCTATCTAGAGGCTCATTCTTCAAGCAGGTCACTGGCATCTTACCAGGCTCAGTTGCTGGCAAACTCCAGTATGGAATTATGACCTCTTCAAGCTCACAAGACAACAATCATCTCCAGAACTTGGCCTAAAAGCAGGAAAGAATAGAAACTGAAACAAGAAGAGGGCCATGTGCTCATGGCTTCATGTTGGCCCAGGTGGGGAAAGTGGGCTACTGGTAAATGCACCAGCAGGGTACTGATATTTAGCTGATATTCTGGCCCAGACCCAGTGATCCTATGACTAGAAATTAAGCCCAAGGAGGTCAAAGGAAGAAAGTCTATATGTGTGTGGGGAGGCAATTGCTTTTCTACCTTTTTCCTTGTGCTTCTTCCAGACTGAGCTTCAGAGAGGAACTGAGCAACATGTCCAGCAGAGCTATTTCCTCAAGGCTAGTCCTATGTAAAGAAGAAAAGACCCTAAGAAATGACAGCAGGGCTTTGTAGGTGTGAATCATTTTAGTCAGGTGTACTCCTTATATGCGTGTCACTCTACCAATGGATTCTGTATGTGTGCTCTCTTGCAGGAAACCAGATGACCATTGCTTGACCCCACCAAACTCATAAAGAGCAAAAGCTGTATGTGAGGAAGTGTTCCCTGAAAAAGTAGAGGCATGACCGTGGAGTCAAGAATGGTTCTATAAGAATGCAGCTGGGCAGGGAAATTTCTTGACCAAATTCTATAAGTCACTTTATCATGAAGACAGCACAAAAGCCCATAAAGTTAAACATTATGTACCCACATAATCTTTACATATTTTTCATTATCTCTGCTTATGTTTTGTACAACCTTGGAGTGTTGCTATGATCTGTACAACTTTGGAGTATTGTCATGTTATCAATAACCTCAATAAAATAGGAGGGGCTCAGGGCAGTCACTCGCCTCTTGAGCCTGCCCAGGCTATGCTAACCTAAGCTTGTGTGCTCAACGCCTTTCTTTCCCACATGCACTCCTGTCCCCTTCTGGGTTTCACTTCCAGGACTCTGCTGCACTGAACGCAGCACTCTCTCTTCCCATTGATGTGTATATTTGGAACCTTAGACGTCATCCCCCAAGGAACACAAACCTAGGAATTATAAAAGTTGAGAGAGTATTCCAGAGGGAGTGCTTTGTTGTTCAGTTGTTTTCCAGTCCTGTTCAACTCTCTGTGACCCCATTTAGAGTGTTGGCAAAGTTGGAGTAGTTTGCCATTTCCTTCTCCAGTTCGTTTTACAGTTGAGGAAACCAAGGCAAACAGTGAAGTGACTTGCCCAGGGTCACACAGCTAGTTAATGTTTGAGGCCATATTTGAACTAGAGATGATGAAGACTTCCTGACTCCAGGCTTGGCACTATCCTCTGTGCCACCTAGTGCTCAAGAAGGAGTATTACATCTCAATATTTATAACAGCACTGTCATAGAAAAAGATTAGAAACAACGTGGACAACCATTGTCTAGAGAATGACTGAACTTCAACTTGAGAATAGTGTTGTACCAAAAGCATATGATAAATTCAGAGAAACATGGGAAGATATGTATGAACTGATGTAGACTAAAGTAAGCAGAAACACTGGCATGGTAGGACTTATGCCAAAAATTATGGGGACAGAGGTGAGGTCCTAGGAATGACAGCACCCCAAACGGGAAAGTGGTCACTCCTGTGCCAGTGTTCAGGCCCTGGCACAAGGGGGCAACATTCAGGCCATAACACCAGGCAGAGAGGAGAGTATCCATGATAGGGCTTAGACCTTGACACAGAGAGGCAATAAATGATTCCAGAAGAGTCAGCAGAAGAGGGGAGCTACTATCAGCAGGAAGTGGAAGCAGAGCAGGCAACAAGTTGAGCTTTGGATCCCAGCAGAAGAGTGAGTTCTAGCTTGCACAGCAACAAAGTTAGACCCATGAAAGCCCTTTTGTTTCCCATTAACTGGAACTTTAATTTGTTCAGTCATTTTTCAGTCATGTCTGACTCTATGACCCCATTTGGGGTTTTCTTGCTAAAGATAATGGAGTGGCTTGCCATTTCCTTCCTTCTTCATTTTACAGATGAGAAACTGAGGCAAACAGGATTAAGTGACCTGCCCAGGGTCACACAGCTAGTAAGTGTCTAAGGCCAGATTTGAACTCAGAAAGATGAGTCAGACTCCAGCCCAGGCACTACCTATCATATCGATTCACTGCACTACCTACCGTTTTGTTCCCAGTACAATTCCCAGTCATCATTAGACAACTCTTTCCTAGAGAAAGTTTGGAGGACCAAGAATTGACATTGTTGGGAAGTAGCTTGTTTTCTGGGGAGAGGGATGACTATCTATCCTGCCCCTACAAGAGGACAGTTCCTTATCAGAGGCCTCCAGAGGAGCAAAGATTTGGCATCCCCACTCATGGGGCTCTCAGAAAGGCCAAGCAAGGCAAAAAGCACTGAAGTTCTTATTGCTGGGCAGTATACTAAGAGCCAGGGATACAAATACAGGAAAAAAGACAGTCCCTTCTTTCAAGGAGCTTACACTATCCTAGGGAAAGACACCCATAAATGGGAGCTGAGAAGGGGAGAGGAGCCACTCCTACAGGGCCATGGTGTCTGCAAAGTCAGGAGCAAAACCCAGATGGGAACAAAGGATGGCTTGCCTGGGCTCCTCCATAAAATGGGAGGGAAAGAAGGAAAGGGAAAGAAGTCAGCATGGGGTGTGGGGGAGGTCCCAAGTGAAAAGGTCACAGCAGTCCATGGACCTCCAGGGAACCAGAAAGTGAGGCTCAGTAACAAAGTGTGGGAGGTCCAAAGTCAAACTTGGAGGGGAATAAAGGACGGGCAGAGAGAGAGGTCCTGACTGGTGGATAAGGGACACTCAGTGGATGGTGTATGGGCTGATAACCCAGATCAACCCTGGAACTAAGCCAGCCTACATATGAGAGGGTAATGGCCTTCAGTTACTTTACCACTGATAACCCAGGCTAGTGAGGCATATACAAATGACTGTGCAGGAAGTGTCATTATCTACAATGCAGCCCTGGTACTGATTGTACTCACTGTGCCCAGCTTATTTCAGGAGATCCTGTGAACTGCAACTATTTTACATCCCTTACTACATGAACCTGGTTGGGTTTTTTCTTCTTACTTTTTTTTTTTTAAAGCAATTGGGGTTAAGTAACTTGCTCAAGGTTACATGGCCAGTCATTATTTATGTGTGGGTGCTCATTTTCTGAGGCCCGGACTGATCCTGGGCCATCCCGACTCCGGAGCTGGCACTCTTACTCACTCTGCCACCTAGCCACCCCTCTTTTTCTTTAAAAATTTTTTTTTATTTAAACTTTTGAGTTCCAAATGCTATCCCTCCCTTGTTCCTATCCCCCCTCCCTGAGACAGTAAGCAATCTGATATAGGTTATACATGTTCAACATGTAAAATGTTTCCATGTTAGTCATCACAAAAACACTTGAATAAAAGGGGGGAGATGGAATTAAGTAAAAAACAATCTGTATCAGTCAATAGCAGTTCTTTCTCTGAAGGTGGATAGTATGCTTCATCATTAGTCCTTTGGGATTGTCTTGGATTACTGCATTGCTAAAAAAAAGCTAAGTCATTCACAGTTCTTCATCATACAATACTGCAGTTCACTCCACTATGCATCAGTTCATGTAAGTCTTTCTAGGTTTTTCTGAAATCATCCTGCTTGTCTTATTGTGCTATAGCACAATAATATTCCATTACAATCATATACCACAACTTGTTCAGCCATTTCTCAATTGATGGGCATCCCTTTGATTTCCAATTCTTAGTAACCACAAAAAGAGCTGCTATATTTTTGTACAAATAGGAACTTTTCCCTTGTTTTTTTGGATGTTTGGGGGATCTAGACCTAGCAGTGCTATTGCTAGATCAAAGGGTATGCAGTTTTATAGTCTTTTCAGCATAGTTCCAAATTGCTCACTAGAACAGTTGGATCAGTTCACAACTCCATGAACAATGCATTAGTGTTCCAGTTTTCCCAACATCCCTCCAACATTTACCATTTTCCTTTTTTGTCATATTAGTCACTGATAGGTGTGAGGTAGTAGTATCTCAGAGTTGTTTTAATTTACATTTCTCTGATCAATAGTGACTTTGAGCATTTTTATATGACTATAGATAGCTTTGATTTCTTTGAAAATTGCCTATTCATATCCTTTGACCAGTTATCAGTTTGGGAGTGACCTGTACTTTTATAAATTTGACCCAGTCCTCTACATATTTGAGAAATGAGGCCTTTATCAGAGATACATGTTGCAATTTTCCCCCCAGTTTTCTGCTTTCCTTTTAATTTTGGTTGCATTGGTTTTGTTTGTGCAAAAACTTTTTTAATTTTATATAATCAAAATGCTCTGCTTTACATTTTGTAAGGTTTTCTATATCTTCTTTGGTCCTTGTACTTCCCTTCTCCATAAATCTGACAGATAAACTATTCCATGTTCTCTTAAATTGCTTACAGTATAACCCTTTAGATATAAATCATGTACTCATTTTCACCTTATCTTGGTATACAATGTGAGATTTTGGTCTGTTCCTAGTTTCTGCCATACTGTTTTCCAGTTTTCCCAGCAGTTTTTGTCAAATAATGAATTTTTGTTCCAAAAGCCTGGATCTTTGGGTTTATCATATATTAGATTACTACTGTCATTTACTATAATGTAATCTGTATCTAATCTATTCCACTGATCCACCACTCTTATTTCTTAGCCAGTACCAGATTGTTTTGATAATTCCTGCTTTATATTACAGTTTGAGATCTGGTATGGCTAGACCACCTTCTTTCACAATTTTTTTCATTGATTCCCTTAACATCCTCGAGCTTTTGTTCTTCCCAATGAATTTTATATTTTTTCTAGTTCTATATAAGTTTTTTTGACAGACTGGTATGTACTAGGGAATGGATGAAAAAAAGTACGGTACATAAATGGGATAGAATACTATTGTGCTGAACTCTTAACATAATGACCAACCAGGACTAGAGAGCACTAATGAAGAAACATACTCCCTAGCTCCTGACAGACACAGAATGCAGAATAAGACATTTTTAAACACATGGCCAATGTGTAAAGTTGTCTCTATTTAGTATATATGCTTAAAATGCGTTTTGTTTCTCTTGTGTTCTCATGATGGGGCTGGGACAGGGAGAATAAGAAGCTGGATCTTGACTAATTAAAACAAAATATGAGAATATTTGTACTGGCTGTCCCTGAGACAGGCGTTCTCCCAGGAGAGCTCTATCTTGGACAGAGTCCATTCAGATGCAGGTCGTAATCTAATCTGAACACAGTACGGATCTTCCAGTTATCTTTCCTGTGTGGACACAGCAGGGTCTGCTTGAAGGGAGCCTAGCTCTCTCGCAGGAGGCTTCAGCAGGACTTGGCAGAATCTTGGTGGATCTCCATCATAATAGTGAACACTTTTGTGCATGTCCCCGTGTATCCCCTTCATCCCAGGTTCGGTTTCAGAAGGCTGCTGGACAGAGTCAGTTCTGCTGTTCTGTCTTCCAAAGAATCCGGACTGAGATCTCAGTACTGGGATGGGGTGCTCTGCTTAAAGGCCCCTGCAGGGCGGCCTTTGTCCTCTCGGGATGGGCAAACGGTAAGCACGGGGTGACCTCGAGTTTCTAAGGTTCTCCATCAGCTGCTCGATGGTAAAGGCAGGATCTGGCCATTGCTGAAATCGGTTTCCTTCTGTTGAAGATTAGCCACCCCCCCCCCCCCCACGCAACACCCCACACCAAGCCTGAGTCTCCGGAGGCCAAATGCAGATCAAGAGCTGCAGCGGAACCGCAGTCCTTCCCTCCTGGGACCCTGTCCCGCCCCCGCCTGCCTGGGGGCCCCCCTCCCCCAGCCGAGCCTTCCCCCGCACTCGTGCCCACGTGCTCCAGGCGGCCAGCAGGGCGCTGCCAGGGGGCCAGGCCGGGCGCGCCGGCGGGAAGACCTAACGGAGCAGCATCTAAACCAGCCACAGCCCTGCAGCCGGCGGCCGCCAGGACCCCAGGCCCAGGGCGCATCTCTCTGGGCACGCCGAGGTCTGGAGCCCACACCGGACTCCAGACTTTCTGCTTCTTAAACTAAATACCAGAAGTCAGGAGCCAGGGACACCTAGCCTGAGAGCCCCGCTCCGCAGGAGGCGCTGCCTCAGTGTCCTCCTCTGTAAAATGGGGTTAATAATCCCTATGGCAAACTCACAGGAGAACCGCGCCGAAACCCAGAGGGAACCAGGGCGCCCCGGCTCACCCGGAGAATGCAGACTCACGAGGGAGCTGGGGAAGCGTCCAGCGGACCCAGGACTCACCAAGCAGCACCTAGCCACACCTCGGTCCTCCCCCCCCCCCCCCCGCACGTGCCCAGACTGTCCACGGCCCACGCGCCGCTGACTGCATGGCAAGCCGGGAACTGTAGTCCGGGAAAGAGACTCCTTGTGCGCAGGCGCAGTGGCCCGGGGGCCGGCGTTCCGCCATTGGTGGCCGGCCGGCTCCGGAGGCTCATTGTGGCGAGTGGTTCTTGGACCAGCGAGGCGGAGGAACCCGGGGCTGGTGAGTGGCGATGGGAGGCCCGGCCCGGCAGCCAGCTATCTCTCTGCTGTTGTCGACCTCCCCTGGTGTCGCCTCCAGTTCGTCTGGGGCGGCTCCGCCGGCGCTTTGTCTTTGGCGGGTGGGGGTCCTGGGAGCTCCGAGTGCGCCTGCGCTGGGGGTGGGGACTCCCCAGGGAGCTCTTGGCAGTGTGTGTCTATGGGGGAGGGGGCTGGGGGGCAGAGTGTGTCTATGGGGAGGGTCTTGGGGCAGTGTGTGTGGGGGAGGCTGGGGGGCAGAGTGTGTCTATGGGGAGGGTCTTGGGGGCAGAGTGTGTCTATGGGAGAGGGGGCTGGGGGGCAGAGTGTGTCTATGGGGAGGGTCTGGGGCGAATGTGTCTGAGGGGCTGGGGGCAGTGTGTCTATGGGGGAGGGGGCTGGGGGGCAGAGTGTGTCTATGGGAGAGGGGGCTGGGGGGCAGAGTGTGTCTATGGGAGAGGGGGCTGGGGGGCAGAGTTTGTCTATGGGGAGGGTCTTGAGGGGGCAAAGAGTGTATCTGGGTGAGAAGAGGTCTTCAGGGTAGGACACTGTGTAGGGAGGGGCCAGGACTTGGCATTTTAGAGGTGCTAGAGCCACCTGTGGGGGGGAGGGGTACTTGTGGAACCCGGTATTTCTCCGGGTATGTGCTGAGCTAAAGATGGGCACCTCTGTATGGTGGCAGGGGGAGGCTTGGGGACAGGCAGGCGTTGTGGAGAAGCAGTGCTGCAGGGCAGGAGACAAGGGGCCTCCGCTCCTGGGGACATGAGTGTATGAGACAGGGGAAGCGGGCACCCTGGCGATGTGGCTCCATGTTCTGGCCAGAGATACCTGCTAGGGAATTATGGAAGCTCAGGATTGGGGAGATGAGTAATCTGGGTGAGACAGAGGGAGGAGGTCTGGCCTGGAGAGAGCATTGTGTGAAAGGAGAGACCCCTAGCACTCCCTGGGATGGGTTGGGCAGGAGGGGGGTCTCCAGCGCTGCCCTTGTTTTTACCCCCTTAAGTCCCGCTGGAGCCTCTTTCAGGACAGTTTCTCTCTTGCTTTTACTTGGGCTCACTACTTTTCCCCTTCCACCATCTCTCCCTCTTTCTAGCCACTCTCAGTTTATTCATACTCGCCCTTGAGATGCCTCCTCTGTATTATGCACAGGTGTTTGCCCACCACCCCCAGATAACAATCTTCAGTAATGCCTAGAGCTGTGCTTTCATTGGTGTGTCTACCTTTTCTACCAATACCCATTGCAAACACAGGTTTTGATGAGCTTGTCTGATAGGCCTTCTTTGTCAGAGTGCAGCCTACTGACATCCAAGTAGGACTTTATGGAGAATGGAGATTGAGAAGATGCTGTGTAGAGTCATCATTAGGGGGCTGGCTTTAACAGCAGGAAGCTTTGGGCTCAGAGGCTGCCTCTGGTGCTGACTGGTTTGGGGCCAGCTTTCTGACCTTTCAGTGCACTAGGCAACTCTCTTACACTGTGATAGATGAGTTTGCTATCTGCATAAAGGAGGGGAGTGTCCACACCAGAATTTCACCACACTGGTGAAATTACTGACCTGAACCAAAAAAATTTTTTTAAATTAAAGACAGTATGAATATATATGCATATATATTTGTGTGTGTGTGTGTGTGTGTATGTATATGTGTGTGCCTGTATATATAAAATGTGTGTATGTATTTAATGGTACAGAAGATAATGTTTTTGTTTATAATTCCCACTTGCCTCATTCTGCTATGACTCAAGGTTCTCACAGATCATGTCCCTGGAACCTTGGAAGGCCAGGCCAAGCCCAGTATGGACTTGGCAAGTCGCTTTGTTGGTTATTCAAGGAGAGTACAGCCAAACACTATACCTGGGTTCCTGGGAGGATGCCCTTGACAGTAATAGGAAAATGGGAAGAAAAGAAGATTGGGGGGTTAGAAGCAGAGGAGGTGAATTCTATGTTAGACTCATTAGGTTTGAAATGCTTAAGGGATGTCCAGCTTGACTTGTCCAAAAGCCAGTAGGTGATGTAAGACTGGAGTTCAGGAGAGAGATTAGAACTAAATCTATAGCATGGGAATCATCTGCATAGAGATAATTCAGTCCATGGGAACTGATGAAATCACCGAGTGAGATAGTAGAGAAGGAAGAGAGGGCCCTGGACAGAGAATTGATAGGGCCCCACAGTGTCCACAGGATGAAGATTTAGCCAAGCAGACTGAGAGCATTCAGATCAGTGAGGAGAACAGAGACAGGACAGCAGCGTCCTGGAGCCCTAGAGGGGACAGGGGGATTGACAGTGTCAGATTGAGTAAATGGGTTGAGAAAGTTGAAGATCAGAAAGACTGTTAGGTCTGGCAGTGAAGGTTATCAGTAACTTTGGAGAGAGTCCTTTCGGTTGAATGATGGGATTGGAAGCCATGTTGCCAAGGGTTAGAGGGGAGGAAGTAGCCGCACTGAGGGCATGAGTGATCCCCTGCACACTGTACTTCAGCCCCTTCCTACTGGTCCTTAAGGAAACTCTCATTTCCTGACTCAGGGTACTTTCACTGGCTTTGGCCCCCTCCTCGCTGCCTGGAATTCTCTCTCCTTTGTGCTTCCTCCTCCTGGCTTGCTTCATGTCCCAGCTAAAATCCTAGCGTCTACAGGCGGCTTTCCCTGTCCTTAATTCTAGTGCCTTCCCTCTGCTGAAGAGCTCCGGTTCATCCTGTATGTTACTAGTTTGTGTGCCCCTCTGGATCGTGAGCACGGACTGTCTTTTCCCTTTCTCTCTGTCCCCTGGATTTAACACAGTGTTTGGTACATACTAGGGGAGATAAGGGATGATAGCGTTGATTTCAAGAGCAGGGAAGAAGTTTTCAGGCTCAGGTTGTGTTTGGGTGTTATGGGTGTGTTTGCAGGTAGTAGGGAAGGAGCAAGTCGATGAAAAGTTGAAGATAAGAGAATGGGGATAATCTAGGGGCCCAGGTGGGGAACCTGCCTCCTCCAGGCCATATGTGGCCTTCTAGGTACTTAAATGTGACCCTCTTACTGAATCCAAACTTCACAGAATAAATACACTTAATAAAAGGATTTGTTCTGGAAAACTTGGACTCAGTCAAAAGGCCACACTTGAGGACCTGGAGGACCACAGGTGGCCTAAAGACCAAAGGTTCCCCACACCTGATCTAGGGGTTCTCTGCTGGAGCAGACAGGATAGGGTGTAGTAAGGTTTATGTAGAGAGGTCAGCCTTGGCAAGGATAAGGGCTGCTTCTTTGTGAGAGGCAAGGATGAAGGTGGAGATGGTGAAAGAAGATGTCTGAGGGGTATGAGATAGGAGGGAAGAAGAAGAAGCTCCCATTTAATGGCCTTGATTTTTTTCAGTAAGGTTTGTAGTAAGGTCCTTAGCTGAAAAAGTAGGGGAAGGAGTTCCATAGGAGGCTTGAGGTGGTTGAAATTTGGATTGGCTCCTGGGGAAGCTAGGAAGCTGTAAAAGGACTGCCTTGCTGCAGAGAGGACCCAGGTAAGATTATGTAGTGGCACCATTCTGTACCATTCACCAACTCCAGTCAGTACTCTGTAGGAGTGAGGGTGGCATATGATGAGAGTGATCCAAGGATGAGGTTTGGAGAGGCATGACTGCCAGTAGGTCAAAGGGGCAGGATATTGGAACATAGACTATAGTGTAGAGTTGAATTGATACAGAAGGCGTGAGAGTAGAGTCACATATAGACAAAAGCCTGCGTTGGGAAACTGAGTTGGAGGGTCACAGTGAGGACACGGAAAAGGATAAGAGGTTAAGTCAGAGGGAAAGATGAGATGATTAAAGGCTACAATGAAATAAAGGCAATTTGGAGATCACGAATATGGAAGAGGAGGGGGTTGGGGATGATGGTAAGAGCAAAGCTCTGACTGCTATCTAGATGATGGGTGGTGAGAGCCTGAACTAGTGGTCCATCACTGGCATTGTGGAGACAGGAAAGGCAGAAGAACAGCCCCTTCTGTCAGGAGCTCACAGTCAAATGGCCCTGGCACTAAGGGGAACGCCAGGAAAGACCTCTTGTACAAGGTGGGATTTTAGTTGAGACTTGAAGGAAGCTGGAAAACAGAGATGAAGAGGATGAATGTTCCAGGCAAGGGAGACAGCCAATGAAGACTCTTAGAGTGGAGGGATAGAATGTCTGTTGGAGGAAAAGCAAAGGATCTTCCTCACTGGGTAAAAGAATTTGTGGAGAAATCAAGTGTAAATAGACTGGGAAGGTAGGAAGAATCAAGAGGAAGAACCACTCACTGACCCTGGGATGGTGGCTCAGTGAATAGGGAGAGGAAAATATACAAGAGGTGTGGATGTAGAAACAAAATTTGGCAACTGATTAAATATATCCCAAGGTTGTGTACTCACTTGGCTAGAAAGATGGTGGTGGGGCAGTGAGCACCTGCCCTGGAGTCAGGAGGACCTGAGTTCAAATTCGGCCTCAGACACATAACACTTACTAGCCGTATGACCTTGGGCAAGTCACTTAACCCCAATTGCCCTGCCTTCCCCCCCTCCAAAAAGCAAAACAATAAAATGAAATTAGAAAGATGGTGGAGGATGCTACCATGGGTCTAAGGACCTTGGAGAGAAAGAGCAACTTGTATTTTGGATATTCTGAGTTGGAGGCTTGTTTGGGACTCTGAAAATTCCAGGAGATAGTTTGCAGTATTTGTGATAGATCAGAAGGGAGTCTGAGGCTGGATAGAGAGCTTCATTGTCCCCAGCATAGAGATGATGGATAAACTGAGGGGAGCTAATAGAGATTTTCTGAAACAAGAGGGTTGTCATCTGAATTGATGGGGGTATACCCACAGTGATGCTATCATGTGTTGTTGAAATATTTGTGTGTGTATCTGGATATAATGTACCCATAAACAATTGTACAGGCATTATTTTGACCCAGAGTCAAATTAGAGTATTTAAAGACCTGCTTCTGACTCTGAAAGAGCTTTGCTGATCCCTGCCCTAGATTTTAAGCATTTATATTGGATCTGGCACATAATAAATTTGCTTTAAGTCTTTGTCGAAAAATTTTTGAATTAATGAAACTCAGCACAGCCCCTTTTGTATTTTCAGGGTCTCTGGCCACATCTGCAGTGCCTTCGGTTGGAGTGTGCAGCTAAGGCTACAGATCCTTCCTACCCATTCCAGCCTGTCTCTGGCCCCAGCAGTCCTTCGGTAGAATCTGCAGGAACTCATGTCTGGGAAGATAGAGTCAAGGCCCTGTCTAAAGTGGCCTTGTTTTTGATCCTCCAACTTCGCTTGAACGTGGGGAAGATATCTCTGGGGAACAAGATTCTGTTGGAGGAGGAGGCTGTTTCTTCTCTGAGACTTCACCAGAACATTTGAGCAGAGCCTAATGTAAACTAGCAGATCTGGAGCTGTTGGTTCTACTGTGGTTTCTCATCCCACAGCCTGGGGATACAGGGTAAAATTGGATCATCAAGGAAGGGGTGACTATGGAGAACTCGGCTCTCATGACTGAAGAGAGAGGTGAGAATTTCCCAGGTCTGAGTGGGGGGAGTCGATAGTGTGTGGGAAAAGGGAAAGCCCGTCACTGGGGAGAAGGGGGTCAGCAGCAGAAACAGATTGGCATCTCTGATGACCTCAACTCCATTTCTCTTCCCACCTATCCCCAACATACACACATCTCAGCTCCAATTCCACTGGCTCTGGGCTGTGGTCTGCCCAAGGATTTGTTTTTATGCCAGCCTATAGCCTTTTGTCTCTTAGTTTGGTTGATCTAGATTGACATTTCTAAAAGAATGTAATAAGAGAGAGTAAAAGAAAATATAATGACTTGCCCGTTATGCCACAGGACTTGAAGGGAGACTTCTCCCTTGGGGCTTACAGAGCTCACATCCTTGCTTTCTTATTTAGTGTGGTCTCCCCCAGGCTGTAATTTTGAAGACAACTGTTTGAATTCCAGGTGTGGGTCTTCCTTTTATTCCCACTTAATTTAATCTCATTGGATTTGGCCATTTGTTCCAGTCTGCCCAGGTTTGGGGGGATTCTGGTTCTTCTCTGTTATCAGCAGTCCCTCTCAGTTTGGTGATATCCATCAGCCTGGCATAAAGTGTGCCCCTCACATCTCCATCCAAATTTTGGGTGAGAGTGTTTACTAGAACGGGCCAAGAAAGCGTTGGGACAGAAATTAGGTTTAGGCCAAAACCTTACACCATCCTTATACTGCAGTAAGCTCAAGATGGGAATACAAGTGGAGTCCAGAAGACCACTTAGAAAAGAGCAGGACCAGGCCCTTTTTTGGTCCTCCAAGCCCACCTGCAGGTGGGGACAGCAGCTCTGGGGGACAGGATTGTGTTGGAGCAGGAGGCCTGAAGTGAACCAGCTGTGGGTCCTGCCTGTACGGCCAGGGAAGGCCTTGTGCAGAGGAGAGAAGGAGTCCCGAGAGATGGGCCAGTCAGGTCACGTCACGTCTTTGGTCGGGGCCGGAGCATGGCTGTGATGGAGCTCGCAAGGCCACAGAGCCCTTTACATAGCATCTCCTCATGAAGCCAGCACTGTTTTTAACATCTCTGTTTTACAGATAAGCAGACTAAGGCAAAGGCCTTTTTCAGTGACTTACCCAAGGTCTCATAGCTAGTAGATATCTGAGGCAGGATTTGAATTCAAGTCCAGCATTCTGTTTGCTCCACCACTGAGATGAGATGAAGATAAGGGCGTGTGTGGGACGCAGCTCTTCCTGGGCGCAATCTCTATGGGATACCTGCCACTGCAGTAGGGAAGACATGGGGGCAAGCCACTTCAGAGGGGCACAAGTGGGTTGTCAACCTGGCTTGGTGCAGGGCACCCCTGTTCCAGAAATCAGTTACCCACACTGAAACAGTCACTGGTCTGTTCTGCCCCCTCCCAAAAAAAAAAAAAAAGCCAGAATCAGCTCTTGGCATAAGGAGTCAAGCTATTAGCAACCCCATGAGGCTTTGCCTTCTGCCAGTGTCCCAAGACCATTGTATTTCCAGGTATCCCTGGGTAGAGCAGTACATCCCAGTGGGTAGGAATATTGGGAAGGGCTCTGGAGCACAGATTCTCCATACCTGACTCTGTTGTACCCTGGGTGTGCCTGCAGCCTGCTGGGGGCCTTCAGCCTAGAGTAGGGCCCCTGTTCAGGCACTTGCCTCTGGCTGGGTCACAGAGTCCCACTCTTTGACCCCCATTTTTCTAGGGCAAGTTGAGTGTTGCTCCAGCCTCCCTCCAGAGCCCTTCAACTGTTGCTGACCTAGAGTTAGGGTGATTGTAGTGGTGTTTTTACTTGTCAGAATGTTTCTATTTCTATTATCTCATTTAATTCAGAAAACTCCCTGGGGCAGGCCAGTCAGTTTTTGTCATTGTGTTTTTTATAGTTGTGGAAATTGAGGCTTGAATGACAAGCATCTTGCTGACAGTCCTCTGGTCAGTAGCAGAGCCAGGCTAGAATCTGGATCTGCTTGAGTCCTGATTCTGGGTCCTTGCCACAATACCACATGGCCTGTCCTGATAGTAAAGCTGATAGCTCAGAGGGCCTGCTGTGTGCCAGGAATATGGACACAGAGCTGTTCATTCTCCTGGTGCATGTCCTGGTAAACTTGGAGCCTGTCCTGCTCTGGTGCTTCTCCCTTAGTTCCCAGGGTGCAGTTGCCCTCTCTTTTGGTGATGAGATGTTTTCTAGGGATTTCCACCCTACATCATATGCCTCATGGCTCCTTTTTCTCCTGTAGCCCTGTCCTTTCAAGACCCCGGCCTTCCCGCAGAAGAGGAAGAAGCAGGTGGGCTGGCTAGGTTCCAGGTGAGTTGTCGCCTTTCTCCCAACATGTGTGGACATATCTTTCCCTTGCCTTTCTTTTCTGCCTGCCCAAATCCTCTTCTGGACCCAAGCCCAAGGCATTGCTTTCTTTCCAAAGCCCTGACCTATTCTGACAGATAATAGATGTTTCTTAGAGTCCGTAGATCCTTAGAAGTCATCTCTTCCAACTCCCTCATTTGGCCCCAAAGGAAACTCATTCCCAGAGAATGAGGTATTAGGACCAGACCTGGGAGTGGCAGAAGGGCCACTTCCTGGCCTTTCAGAAAAGCCACAATCAGGCTTTGTGAATGTGTACAGAAGCTTCTCTCCTTGACAAGTACTGGACTTTTGAATCCTTCCCACCCCATCATTCACATAGGTGAGGACGGCAGACTCGGCACTGTCGTAGAACAACACATATTAGCATTATCCATGTCCTCTTGTATTCCCAGTTCAGGTTATACTGAGGGGTAGCATTGGAAGAGGGTGTTTGAAACCTAGAGGCCCCTAGCAGGAGCTAGGAGGCAGGAAGATCTGAGTTCAAATCTTACGTCCTACTCTTCCCTAGCTGTATGACCATGGGCAAGTCATCTAACCTCTGTCTGCCTTTGTCTTCTTATCTGTAAGATGGGGGTAATGACAGCATCTGCCCCCCAGGATCGTGAGGACCAAATGAGAGAACACTTGTAAACACATAGCAGACTTGAAGGTGGTGCATGAATGTTAAACATTATCATTGTTTATTCAGACCTCTTTATGCTCAATACCAAGTTAAGCCCTGTGCAGGACCCAGCCTCTGTGCTCAGAGAGGACTGACAGGAGACAAGACACAGGAGAGAAAGAAGCATCTCTCTGCGTGGATTTGTCAGATGATGGTATGACTGCACCAGGGGTATTTCTGACCATGGCTGTCTGAGTTGGAGGAGCAAACAGAAGCCCCTCAGTGAGCGCTGAAAGGCCGTTATGATCAGGGCCTAAGCTAACTTGGCAGCATTATTTCACATCACTGTTCCCCCCGTGGTTCAGACCAGGGGTGGGGAATCTGCAGCCTCATGGTACATGGGACCCTCTGGGTTTGGATTCAGTCAGAGGGCCACTCTTGAGGACCTAGAGGGCCCCATGTGCCTCAGGGCTGCAGATTCCCCACCCCCGGTCCAATCAGTCTGGCCTTGGACTGTGCCTCACTCATTGCCCTCTGTGCACTCATGGCCCTCTGTGCCCCATTTCCTTGTGTCCAGGCCAAACTCTCCTGCTCCCCCTTCCTTCTCTGGCTCTTTGGTTTTACTTCAAGACTGTCTGTAGTGCCACCCTCTATGGCAAACCTTTCCTGATCCTGCCCTGTGGGTTGGTTGGTGCCCTCGTCACCCAGATCACCTGGTATTTCTTTTGGGTCTATCAGTGATTGGAAGGTCCTTGAAGGCAGGGACCTTTTATGCCTCATTTTGTATCCCCAGTGCTTAAAGTAGCAACTGGCACCTGTCAAACATTTAATAATTGAGTGACAAAGTTACAGAACAGGTGATGAATACTCTGCGTATAGTGGAGGAGCTAGTAGTTTGGGCTGGTGTAATTAGTGAAGCTAGGTGGTGCAGTGGAGTTCAGATCCAGCCTCAGACACTTGGGAGCTGTGTGACCCTGGGCAAGTCACTTAATCCTGTTGGCCTCAGTTTCTTCATCTGAACCTGAAGGATGAGTGTGGAATGATGGTTGTCCTTAATTCTCAGAGGACCAAAAATGACATTGCTATGTTAGACTCAAGTTATAGTGTGTCCTGCTGTGGCTGATCAGACCAGTATGAGCTCAGAATGTTCTACCATAGGTCAAACACAAATTGTCCCTGTGCACATTTGGGGTGGATTCTCCAAATTTGTACATCCTGCCTTTCCTTTGAGCTACTGCCATTTTGCTTTGTTCATAGTACACAGCCCCTCCTCTGATGTGGGCACAGCATGCTGGACTGTCCTTGTATCACCATGTGAATGCTTGCCTTGTGTGAGTTCTTCATAAGAGTCTTTTAGGCAGGGGTATGTTTGGCATTTGAATAACATCACCAGCACTTAGAGGGGGCTAGTTCACTTAGACTCACACCAGTCATCCAGGTTGGGCCCTACTTCGGGAGCTCCAAAGATGAGTAGATTAACTTCCCCAGGAAAGTCCCACCAATTGTAAAGGTGCCCGTCTCAGGTCTAGTGTGAAGCTTGCTAGGTCAGGTGGGCAGGAGCCATCTGGGTCTGAATCTCAACTCCCATCATTCCTATTGGTGCAAGTGACAGGGGGCAAGTTATTTCACCCCTTCCCAGTTTTATCAACTATAAAATGGTGGTGGTATCCTAGGACCTTCCTTAAAATTGTTGTGGGGACCAAATGAGATACTGTTTGTAAACATTTAAAGCTCTTAATATCTGGGCCTCTTCCTTCCTTTTCAGTTTCATATTTTGCTTCTCTTGACACATCCTACAACCTATCTACACTGGCCTATTTAGAGTTCCTCAGACACAACAGCCTATCTACTGTCTTCCTGCTTTTGTTCTGGCCCTGTTACCTCTACCTGTTTTCTTCTTGCTTCCTTCTAGATTCACCTGAAATCCCCTCCACACCCCCTTTCATAGGCCCCCCACAGCTGCCTTCCCCTCATCTGCTCCCTCTGTGTCTTCTCTGTGTCCAGTTATTTACATGTTCTCTCCCCCATCAGAATGTGATAAAGGGACTGTTTGTGCTTTTGGTCTGCATTCTCAGTGTTCGGTACAGTGTCTGGCACACAGCAAGTCCTTAATATAATTAATATTATTATTGTTATTGCTGGCTTTACCAGTATTGTTCCTCTTATTCCTAAACTCATCTCTCTCATTACAGTTCCCTAGATCTAGCTTTTTCCTCATGATTGTGCGTAAGCCAAGTAGTTCAGAACTAAGTCGTTTTCTTTATAGGTACTTAACAATTACCTAATACCATTGGGTATATTTTTTCTGAATTTCTGTGTTCTCTTTTCCTTTGTAAATACTACTTCCACCAAAAAAAAATTTTTATTAAAAAAATAATTATAGACAGCATGAAATATTTAGGAATTGAGCTATTAATTCCATATTTTATGGAATGATACAACTACAAAACCCTCTACAGAAATAAAAGAAATACCTTCATAACTGAAAAGGTATTAAATGTTCATGGTTAGACTGTGTCAGTATAATACAAATGATAATACTGCGCCCTGCCCCCCCCATCCCCACCCCACAAATGGTTCCAAGCCCACAAAACTATTAGGAGGAAAGGATGTAGAAAGGAAATGAAGGAAGTAGGTATTAGAACCAGAAACTAACATACTATATGATACATAGGTTGAAACTTTGTGGGCATAGTCCCAAATTGCTTTCCAGTTAACTTTCTTTTCTTGCAAAATCCAAATTGCTTTGTGGAGTGGTTGGATCAGATCTATTTGTCCAGCCCTAACTTCTCTCCTGCTGTCTGGTCTTGCATCTACATCTCCCTATTGGACATCTCTAACAGTATGAATTCTCTGTCTTACCTCCAAGCCCTCCCCTATTCCTAACTTTCCTATTATTTTGGAGGATTCCACTATCATCCCAGTCACTCAAGCTACCGACCTAGATGTCATCCCTGTCTCCTCACTCTCAACTCCCCCATATCCAATATCTGGCCATGTTCTGTTGAGTCTGCCTTGGCAGAATCTCTTATATAGTCCCCTTTTCTCCTCTAATACTGCCACTACCTAGAGGAGGCCCTTATCACCCCGTGCCTAGACTACTGCACCAGGCTTTGGTTTGGCCTTCCTGCCTCTCCCCTCACCCTCTGCTCTGCCATCAAAGTGATCTTCCTAAAGCTCAAGTCTGATCAACTCCACTGGCTCCCTGTTACCTCTAGAATCAAATATACAATCCTCTCTGTGGCTGTTAAAAGTTTTCCTGACCTGGCTTTTATTCTGGTTGTCCTACCTTTCCAGTCTCCTTCAATCCCCTCTATGTGTTCTGTGATGCTGTGACATTGGTCTCCTTGAAGTCACTCACACAAGATTACTCTATCTTCCAGTTTCCAGACTTTTTCATTTGTTATTTCTCGTACCTAGAATTCTATTCCTAACTTACAAAGGAAATCAATTATATTTAAATACAGTTATTAAAAAAATTTTTTTTAAGTTTGTAAACCTCAGGTTAAGGATCCCTGGTTTGGCATTGTGCCCAAGTTACTAAACTGTTATAACCTTTAACCCAACTAGTACTGGCTGTACGAGAGAAATCAGAGAAAGAGGAAAATGACTCATATTTTAAAAAATATATAGATTTATGGCAGCTCTTTTTATGGTAGCCAGAAATTATAAACCAAGAGGATGTGCTGGTGGAGAACCACTAAACAAACTGGTATGTGAATATAATGGAATATTATTGTGCCAGAAGAAATTATGAAATAGTTTCACAGGAAACTGGGAAGACTTTTATGAACTAATGGTAGCATTAAGAAGAAAAACTTTGAAAAACTTTAGAATGCTAATCACTCCAGTGGCAAACTGCCCAATGAAAAAAATTAGGATGAAACACCTGCTCTTCTCCTATGAGAGAGATGAGCCCAAGGGCAGTAAGAGACCTACGTTTGTGGACATGGCCACTATGAGAATGCGCTTGACCACCTGCAGCTACAGATTGAGGGCTTTACTCTGTTTTGTTTTCCTTTCTTGAATTTGCACTGATGTGGGGAGAGAGGAGGTGATGGGACAGACCATCGTTGTCGTTGTCGTGGTCATCACCTCCTACATTTGAGGCTCTGTGCTAAGTTCTTTATAGATATGACCTCATTTGGTCCTCACCACCCTGTTATTATTCCCATTTTACAGTTGAGGAAATGGAGGCAAATAGAGGCTAAGTGATTTGCCTGGGGGCCCAGGCCCCGTGCTGTATCCACCGTACCACCTAACTGTCTTTTAATAAAAGAAATACATTATATTATACTATGCTATGCTATACTATATTATGTTACATCATGTCATGTCACGTCATATCACATCATATTATATTATACTACAGAATCCCTCACTTCCATTTCTTTTCTAAGACTTTGTTTTCTCCAGATGCTTTCCCTATTCCTTCGGGCAATATCACTTAAGTCCTCATGAATCAACATAAGTGGGTGGTAATCATCCAGTTTGTCAGTTTTGGAGAGGAAGAAAACAGGCCTCTCTGTTGTTATCAGCTCCCTTGGTTCCCCTAAGCTGGGAGTCACCAGCCACCACTGACCTTTTCTTCCTCTGATCCTTCCTGGATAAGTTCTCACCTAAGACTACCTATGGAGCCCCATCATTCACCAGAGGATAAGCTGCTGATTTTTCTTTGAAATGTATAACTCCGTGTTGTCTGTGAAAATCCTCATCTGTTTCTCATCTACAAGTATTTAGTGATCCTCCTTTTGCACTTTCTGTGACATTTTTTTGTTCTCCAGCCTTGCTAGCACAGACTCAGGATTCTCCCTTCCCTCTTAAGATCTTTGCTTTTATTGTTTTCATATTGAAGCCCTTCCAACTTTTTTCAGGAGTACATCATCCTTCCTTATAATTTAGAAAGGTCAGAACCATTCCTTAGGCTCCTTTGTACTTCCTTCTAGAGGGAAGACTATCTTGCACTTAGAACAAGTAGTTACTAAGACTTGACAGAAATACAAACATTACAGTCTTGGCTGCAGCCCCCTGCAAAATTCAGCTCACTTTCCATCCACTGTGGGAGTGAGATCCCTGGTCCTATTTTTTTTCACTTTGTGCTCCAAAATCCCATGGAGCCTTGTTTAGCATTTGCTTGTATGGGCTTTCAGCTCCGGAGCTGGCACTCATTTGGGAGCTCCTCCTCGTGAACACTTGGACAGCCACACCTAACTCCTGTTCTCTTTTCGTAACATAATTCCATTTGCCTTTTGCCTTACAACCTTCTCCCGAAGAGGACTGACAGGGTTCTAACAAAACGAACTGTACGCCCTGCTTGGAAGTCTGCCATGCTGTCCTGCCTGTGATCCTTGCTTATGCTTCCTTATGCTTTTCCTGCTCTTGCCACTTTCCTTTCCACCTTGATTACAGCAGCTGTCCTCTAAAGTACAGATGTCATCTCTTCCACGAAACTGTCATCCTTCATTCCCTCTTCTCCACCCCCAAAGTACTTAGTTTGTAATTTTATATTGTCATTATTTCTGCATACGCCATCCCCTCCTACTTGATTATCAGCTACATGAGCATGGGAACCAAGCTTGTACTTCCTCATTTTTAGGATATAGTAGTGCTTTCCACATAGGAAATGCTTACTGATGAATATTTAAGGAGGTAACTGGAGCAAGTACTGGGCAGTTTTGCCCTGTCAATAGCTGGAACAAAGGAAATAGTGTTTTGGAAGAGGGATTAGGGTCACATCTGTAGCTGGAGGTGGGAACTTCAGGCACCTTGGTGCAAAATTTGACCAGCATGATGTGTTTGGCTAGAGATTAGTATTTGAAGTTTAAGTGTGTGTTATTTATCTAGATGCATTTTGACGATATTGATCAGTAAAGTATGGGTAGGGCCTCACTTGGGGAGATAAGCTATGAGGATAAAAGTAAATTAAAATCAAGTGTTAACCACACATTACAGAGTTTAGTTCAAAGTGAGGCATGTTGTAGTGTTGTTCCAATACTTGACACAAGATACTCAAAACCCTAAATGATACAACTGTTCTGTCTGTATTTTCTCAACTCCATACCCCACCCATTGTCTGTGTGAGAGATGATCCTGACCTGAACAGGAGTTTTTGTTTCAGGAACCATTGACATTCAAGGATGTGGCTGTAGAATTCACCCAGGAAGAATGGGGCCAACTGAACTCTTCCCAGAAGAACCTATTCAGGGATGTAATGCTGGAAAACTACAAGAACTTTGTCTACGTTGGTAAGGATGGACAGTTTTCCTCATGCCTCAGAATTTATTTATTGGAGTATCTTTTTATCTTCATTTGCTAAAGTCTGAAGAGCTTAACCAACATTTTGGCTTGGTATGTAGAAGACATAATGAGAGAAGATTCCTAAATTGAAGGTCCAGGAGACAGTGTGTTTCTATTTGAAGGATAAGGGTCTTTGTTTTATACAATTGTAAATCAGCAGCTTCATTGTTCCGACCCTGAGATTATATCTTGCCCACTTTCTATTCCTGTAGGCCAAAGATTTTCCTCTGAAGTCCTATGTAAGTACATGAAAAATTCTTGTGGCAGAGATTGGCTCAAACAAACTAATTTTCTTTCTGGTTTCAAGGCTACTTTGTGAATCATTTGCCAGACTTCCTGGGAACACAATATAGAACATTCTTCATAAGTCCATTGTACCACTGACAGGGCCTTCCTAGCATACCCTCTTTTCCTAGAAGAGTTGAATTCTTGCCTTCATCCCTTTCTTCTTTATTTCCCACTGATCAGGGCTTCCAGTTTCCATGCCAGCTGTGATCCTGCTGTTGGAACGTGGTGAGGTGCCAAGGATGTCAGAGGGAGAAGTACCCAGAGGCATTCTTTCAGGTAAATTAGTAAAGCCAGAGAGACTTTAGCCATTGTAAACTAAAATGCTATTGTTTGGTTAGGAGGCAGCACCTTTGGAATGTTGGGCCGTCAGCTGTCCTTAGCAGTCTCCAGGCTTATTGAGAAGTCCTGATGGTATCTAGTATGAACTGCATAACCTCATTTATTTTTTGCTTCAAGAAAGAACTTTCCTGATAGATGTCCCTTGTATTTCTTCTAGTCTTAGAGAAAGATGTGTTTCTTCCTATGAGTCTTAGTCTGTTTTCCTGTAAACTGGATCCCATCTAACCCCTTTGTTCTATTCATAGAATCATCACCTTAGTTCAGGTCCTTATTACCTCTTGCCTCTATTAGTGCAATGGCCTCCTAATTGGTCTCCCTGCCTTGAGATCCCCATTCCAGTCCATCTCCCTCCCCAAAGCTGTCAAAGTGATTTTTCTTACATATATATATATATATATATATATATATATATATATATATATATATATATATATATATATATATATATATATACAAACATAAACATTGCAAACAGCATAGCACTTAAATTTACAAAGGGCATTTCTTCTCTATGAAAAAGTATAAATATTCTTAGCACTATTTCATAAATAAGGAGTCCAAAACTCAGAAAGACTTGACTCTTACAGTCACATCTTGGTGTCAACTGGGTTTCAGACTGTGGTTTTCCAACTTTTAAAAAGTCTGCACTTTTAGGGGCAGCTAGGTGGTACAGTGAATAGAGCACCAACCCTGTAGTCAAGAGGACTTGAGTTCAAATCCAGCCTCAGACACTTAACACACTAGCTGTGTGACCTTGGGCAAGTCATTTAACCCCAATTGCCTTGCCTTCTCCCCTCCCCCCCAAGCAAAGTCTACACTTTTATGATTGGTCATGTTGCCTCCCTTACCTTGTGTAGCACCAACATTCATAGCCACCATAAGTGCTATGAATATGCTGGCATAATTCCGAATTGTAGAATATCACAGACTTTCCACATGGAAGACAGAACCAAAATATTTACTCAAATACCAGAAAGCTGAATCCCAACACTAGAAGGCCAAATCCATCATAGCAACAAAGAAATCCTACAATAACAATCCCACAATAACAATGCAGAGGGAACCGCCATCACCAAGCATTCCCCCTTGTGGGCCTTCCCACAAATAGATACACAGCCCACTGTCTGCTTCCTCTCTCCCTCAGCTCTAACTGCTCTGACCAGCTTCCTCTAGGCATTGCTCCACCCCTTCCTATTCCACCCACTTAACAAGGTCCTCCCACCATGTAACTCAGGCTTCCTTGTGACTCAGGCAGGTCACATGGGCCTGTTAATGGATGGGAAAGAGCTTCTCATTAAGTAAAAATACATTAACAATACACCTTGATCCAAATCTAGGGATCTTTTCTCAAATTTTAATTTCCTTCAACCTTTCCTAGCCTTTGACCATTTTAACCAACCCTTCAAATCTTTTCTCCAAGTTCTCTACAAACCTTGCAGTCATTCTTTATAATATTTAATATATTGTTTCCATAGCTTCCAACATTTTGGTAGAATCTCTCTGGAAATGCTACAGTTTATTAATGTCTCTCTAAAATAGTTTTACCAAGATCTGACACAGGTCTCTCAGGGTGGCCTAATGTAGAATCAATCAGCATAGAATACAATGAGGCTAGTACTCTTTATGTTCTGGACACTATACATCTATTAATGCAAACAAAGAATTTTGTTAATATTGAGGGGCTCACAACATTTTTCATGACATTTATCTGTGTTAAAAGTAAAAACCCATGTCTTTTGAACATCAAACTGGCTGTCCCTGAGCATGTACTTATATAATATAATTGATATTTTGAACATAACTATAGGATTTGACATTTTATCCTTGTTAAATTTCATCGTTTGGGTTTTTTTCCTATTATTCTAACCTATTGAGATGTCTTAAATATTAAACACCCAAAGTATTGGCAATCTCAAAACTGTATGTCAATAAGAAATGGATAATAGTATATACATTTTATGTTTTTATCAGAAGTGTTGATGACAGTTTTCAGTGGGACAGGGCCAAAGTATATAGACCCCCTGAAGCACAACACTAAAGATTAATCCCTTAAGTAAGACTACTAAGAGTAAAGCTATGCAACCTACTACAAATCCACATAGATCTGCTGTCACCCAACTTATATGTAGGGAAGAGTTGAAGAATGTAAATCAATAAAATGAATTTTAAAAACCAAAAAGTGCTTTGCCTTTTCAGATTGGTCATCTTTTTCCTTGATGGAGTAAAGAAAGTCTAGAACTTAACCATAAAATACCTTTTTCTTAGCTAAGATAACAGTTGATATTGATTTTTTTTCTTTGTTTTTATTTTTCAGATTCTGTCAGTCAGGAGACTATATGTAAAAACGGGAACATAGCTCCAAAGAGAGGCATTTTCATGGAAATGTCATCTAAACAAAGAATGGCAAAGACTGGTGGTAGCTGGAATTCTAATATGGGAAAAGTTTGGGAACATGATAAAATGTTAGAGAATCAGAAAGACAACCAGGAGAGACAATCCAAACAAGTAACAATTGCTCTCAGAAAAACTCTTAATGAGGCAAGTGCCCTCGAATATAATACATTTGGGAGAAGCTTTCAACTTGGGTCAGTCCTTATTCCACAACAGAGAGTTCATACAGGAAGAAGTCTTCATAATTATGATATCCTTGGAAAGAGCATTAAAGAATTTTCAGATCTAATTAAATGTAACAAAACCATCTTAGGGAAGAATCTTTCTAAGCCTCTTGGTTGCCACTCAGGTCTTATTCAGTATCAGATGGTAAATACTAAAGAGAAACCTTTTGCTTATAATGAATATGGGAAAGCTTTCAACCAGAATGTAAACTTTAATAAAACAGTTCATACTGGAGAGAAACGCTTTGAATGTAATGAATGTGGAAAAACCTTCAGCAACAATTCATGCCTTACTCTTCATCAGAGAATTCATACTGGAGAAAAACCCTTTGAATGTAATGAATGTGGAAAAGCATTTAGCCAGAAATCAAACCTTACTCTACATAAGAGAATTCATACTGGAGAGAAACCTTTTGAGTGTAGTGAATGTGGGAAAACCTTTAGCCAGAAAGGACACCTTATTGAACATCAGAGGATTCATGCTGGAGAAAAACCTTATAAATGTAATGACTGTGGGAAAACCTTCAGCCAGAGAGGAAACCTTAACGAACATAAAAGAATTCATACTGGAGAAAAGCCCTTTGAATGTAACGAATGTGGGAAAGCCTTCAGCCAGAGGGGCCACCTTACTGAACATCAAATAATGCATGATGGTGATAAGCCCTATAAATGTAATGAATGTGGGAAAGAGTTCAGCCATAGGACATCCTTTATTTATCATCAGAGAATTCATACAGGAGAAAAACCCTATGAATGTAATGAATGTGGGAAAACCTTTAGCAAGAACTCAAATCTTACTCTCCATCAGAGAATTCATACTGGAGAAAAACCTTATAAATGTAATGAATGTGGAAAAGCTTTCAGCCAGAGAGGACATTTTAATGAACATCAGAGAATTCATGCTGGAAAGAAACCCTATAAATGTAGTGAATGTGGGAAGGCCTTTAGCAAAAACTCTAATCTTACTCTACATCAGAGAATCCATACTGGAGAGAAACCCTATGAATGTAGTGAGTGTGGGAAAGCCTTCAGCAAGAAGGGTCACCTTACTGAACATCAGAGAATTCATGCTGGAGAAAAACCCTACAAATGTAATGAATGTGGGAGAGCCTTCAGCCACAAAACCACCTTTATTAATCATCAGAGGATTCATACTGGAGAGAAACCCTATGAATGTAATGAATGTGGGAAAGCCTTCAGCCAGAGAGGAAACCTTACTGAACATAAGAGGATTCACACTGGAGAGAAATGCTTTGAGTGTAGTGAATGTGGAAAAGCCTTCACTCATGGGTCATCTTTCATTCATCACCAGAGACTTCATAATGGAGAGAAACTACACAAAAGAAACGAATGTAGAATGTAGTAGAAAGATGGCTGAATTTGGAGTCCGAAGATGTGACTTCAGATTCTGGCTCTGCTACTTGCTACCTATGACACTTGGGCAGATATCAACCACTCTGGGCTTTATTTTCATCCATAAAAAGGGGTTGGGTTGGTTTGTTTTGCTTTTTACAATCCTCATAAGAGGTGTTGTAGATAACCACTAAGATTCATTCCAGACATTGATCTATGATACAGTTGGGGAGGGGGGCAGGGAGGGGAACCCCAGGCAAAGGAAAAAGAAATCTCATGAAGCAGTGAATGTAGGAAAGATTTCAGCATGTTTAACCTTTAAGAAGCATTAGATTATTCACACTACAGGTAAGCTTTGTCAATGCAACAACAAAGGGAAGATTTTTGAAGTATAGACCATTTTTCATCAGACACTTCAAGATTTTTAATAAAATCTTTTATCTTTAATAAAAGCTGACTTACAGGGTTTTAAAGCTTGTAATGCACTTTACATACATTATTTCATTTAAGCTTCAAAACAAACCTGGAGGCAGCTACTACAGATGCTCCTGTATTACAAATAGTGAAGCTGAGACACAGAGACTAAATAACATATTTGCCCATCATTGCAAAGCAATAAAAGGGGGAGGATTTGAATCTAGGCCTTCCTGACTCCAGGTTTAACATTTTCCATTACCATTTGCTGCCTCTCTAGTAAACTCACTCAAATGTTATTTGACAAAATAAGCTTCAGAAACTTATTGCAAATAAAACATGGAGAAATGACCTAAGGTAACTTTCTTGCCTCAAGTTGGGTAATGTTTAAAATGGAGACTGCCTGTCTGAATTCAGACTATTCACCTAATAGAATCCTTTTTGGGGGAAAACAATCTGGCAGTTCACATGAAAAATTACAAAAGGAATCCTACATTTGAATCATAATTCTGTGGTTGGGAATATACTCTAAAATTGTTATCCAAAATCATCTAAGATTTTCATAGATGGATTATTTAGAATTGTTTTTAAGAATGGAAGCAGCCTAAAGTTCAACAGTAGGGAAGTGGTTAAATACATTCTGTTTCATTAATGTGATGACATGTTATTAAGCCTGATAAGTGTGAACAAAGTAGAGAAATCTGAAAAGGCCTTTATGAAATAATTGGAACCGTAAAAAGCAGAACCAGAAGAATGGAGTACACTTAACTATATAAAAAAAACAGACAGTGAGGAAGTCCCCTGAGGGAGATTTAGAGAATGAGTGAAAAGTTATGACATGATTTGCATTGAAATTTATTTATTTAAATGTAAATAGTTGCAAAGCAAGTTTAATTGGTTGTGTTAATGTCTGATAATGTTTGTGATTTAAGAAAATAAATTTAAGACTAGGCCTGTTTGGCCTGGGCAGCATGATGAGAAGTGTACTCTACTTGGAATCAGGAGACCTGGGTTCGAATCCCTGGGGTATGACTTAATACCTATGTAACCCTGAACAGATCTTTACCTCTCAAGAGCCCAAGTAATTGTACTTGCACTACTCTCTATTATTAAATGAGTTCCGTTATCACTGTTGTCCTGTCCTGATTGAGAGTGCTAGAATTGAGAGGTTACCTCAAAGATCACATAGTCCAGCTCCTTTCTGTGACTAAAGAATCAGTTGGGGTTGAGGGGTGGGGGAATAACAAGGATGGTATTTTTGGATTTAGTTTCTTAAGAGGGAAAGAGAAAATTTCAGGGTGATGCATTCTGACCATTAGAAAAGGTCTGGGGGGGGGGGGCAGCTAGGTGGTGCAGTGAGTAGAGCGTGGGCCCTGGAGTCAGAAGATTCGGCCTCAGACACTTAACGCACACACAAATAAAAACCTAGCACACACAAATAAAAACCTAGCCGTGTGGCCTTGGGCAAGTTACTTAACCCCAATTGCCCTCCAATAAATAAATAACAAAAAACAAAAGAAAAGGTCTGGGAGAGTTGGGGTTGACTACTTTGGAGAATTTAAGGAATGGATGTAGGGGATGGTTTTACTGAAACCCTCATAGGCTGGGAGTGGTCTTGACACTATGGGGGCATGAAATTGGTGGACTTAAAAGATGCTTTTTGCCCACACACTAATCCCAGTGACATGGGCATCAGTATATTTGCAAGTACACAGCAAAAATAAATTTGCCACACTGAAGTAATGCCTTAGAGCACTTGACCCTCTTCCCTAAGTCCCCCACCCTCCACCCCTACTTGTAATTGACTCACATGCTTTTCAAAAATCCTTCCTCTGCTAACCACAAGGGCTTAAACTACTTAAAATTGTCCCAGCTCCCCAAATAAGGCCTTGCTCTAACTTTCCTTATTGTTGGAGTTTTTCTTGGCAAAGATACTGGAGGGGGTTGCCATTTCCTTCAGCTCATTTTATAGATGAGGAAATTGAGGCAAATGGGGTTAAGTGACTTGCCCAGGGTCACACAGCTAGTGAGGCCAAATTTGAACTAGGTCTTTCTGACTCCAGGCCTGGCACTCTATCCACCACACCACCTGGCTGTCCTCTAGCTTCTCTACCTTTTCTTATCACCCCTATATCCACTCACACTACAAGAGATTCAAAACAAAATTGGCATAAATACTCCACATTTATGCTCTTCTGCATTAAGTTGTCACCATTAGGTATACCCGAAAATATATAAATGTGTAGAGTAGTCCTCGGACCATCTTAAGATCCCCCAAACTGCCATCAAGATTGAAAGATTGAGCAAGTTGCTAAGAACAAAATCTATGGAAAGACTTATCTGGAGGTTCTAGAACCATGTATAAGGGCAATACAAAACTCAAAAAATGAAAGGATAATTGGGGAATTGTCTTCATTCCAACTGAGTTTTGAAGAAAGTATGCATGGATAAACCTCTTTTCCTGTCTCTTCTATCCTATACCACCTTTACTTTCTAGTTTCACACACCTTACTAGATGTGTGATTTTGTTCACCGCTGCGTTTCTCAATTTCTCCTCTGTAAAGAGGCGCTTCAATTCTCAGGGCCCAGATTTATTCAGCAATTGATTATTAATTACATTGTGCTAAGCATTATGAATATAAAGGCAAAAACAAGATAGCCCTTGCCCTTGAGAATGTTAACATGCAAGGCAGGAGCTGATGTGAATGTAAATAATAGAGAGAAAGGGGACCTACATTACAGGTGAAATATAATACCTAATTTCCAGGCAAAGGTGCTAGCAACTGGGAGAATTTGGATACCTAATGGCCCTTGAGCTCAGTTTTGAAGGAAGTTGGGGCTTATATGAGACAGGAGGTGGGAGCGCATGCCAGCTTAATGGGCATACAGATTGGTTAACAGGGGCTAGAATACATAGTGAACAGTGAGTAGACCAGCTGGGCTGTATGGTAGAGTGTGGAAAAGAACATGTAATAAGCCTTAAAAAGCAGGCTGAGGTGTTTGTGAATGGCTTTAAAAGCCAAATATGGACATTTTGATTGTCTGCTAAAGACATGTGGGAACCACTGGAGTTTCTCTGGCACAGCAGTGCCAAAGTCAGACCTGTGCTTTAAGACGATCAATCAATTGATTTGGCAGTTGTAAGGGGACCAATTAAGAAGCTCTTCCAATAGCCCAGAAAAACATTACAACCATTCTGTGACTAATTCCCTTCCATGCTTTTACTCACCTTTTTCAGCTCACCTGTAATTTAGGTCCCCTTTTTCTCTACTCTTCTGCTTAACCTCAAAGGTTCCTCCTCTATGATGCTGTTATTTATTACCATGGACTGCACCAATCTCCATTTTGTGAACTGAAATAATTGTATTTACACACACACACACACACACACACACACACACACACACACACATGCTGGTTACATTTCCTTCCCCAATCAGATTTAAATGTCTTGAGAGCTAAGGCTTTTTATTATCTTCATATGCTTCTGAATGCTTAGTGATATGCTAGGCACATAAAGATAACATGTGGAAAGTGCTTTGTAAACCTTAAAACACTATATAAATGCAATTAATAGCTACTGGCATGATTAATGATAAATACTGATTTAACTTTAGAGATTCCCTAGGCCAAGACATTCTTTAAAAACAACAAGGGGCGGCTAGGTGGCACAGTGAGTAGAGCTCTGGCCCTGGAGTCAGAAGGACCTGAGTTTGGATTCAGCTTCAGACACTTAACGCGCACACAAACAAAAACCTAGGCGTGTGACCTTGGGCAAGTTACTTAACCTAATTGCCCTCCAAAAAATAAACAAATAAATAAAAATGATAATTTAAAAACAACAATAACAGTTGGGAATGAGCCAACCAGAAAAGAAATTCCCTATCCGATATTTCTAACAAATGACAAATTTCTGCTTATAGTCTAAGAGGACCCCTTGTTTTTTTTCTCACTGGTGCCTTGTGGGTGTTTATGTTGGTTGAGTCTACATACAACATCTCCATTCTATTCCTTGAACCAGACATTGGAGAGACCAGGAAGGATCCTGACTGGATCCAGTACAAATTTATGTTATCTTAACCAGATCTTTGCTGTGGCATGGCTATCCTTTCATTCTTCCTTGATCATCCTTCATGTAGCACTCCTCGCAGCCCAAACACCAAGTCTTCTCTCCTCAAGTCACAGACCCTCCCCACTTACTCAGCAGAAGATTTGCTTTTTATTTTATCAAGTAAATTGAGCTTCCTCTTGTCTATGGATTACTTTACTCCATAAATGCTGAATACTGATTATTTTGATCTCATAACTGTTGCAACCTCTTACTACTAGAAAATGTTTTTTTAAAACTACACATTCCACTACTTCATTGTCTTACTTAGACAATAGGTCCTAAGCCGGATCAAGATGAAAGAAAATCCTCCAAGGGTGATAGATTTTAGACCATGGCCTAATCTAGAATACCCTGTCCCCCAGTCACCCAATCAAGTTTGGCCATTTTATGCCTCTCCTTGGTAATTGTTGGGGCTGAAGATGAATACATCATGAAGGTGGAAAACTGGGAAAGGACCCTGGATACCACTATGGAATGGCATAGTAAATGTGGCTAAAAGTGAGTTAGTTAGGCACTTTCTCACCACACTAGCTCAGCAAACAAAAGGAAGACTAAGTGCAGGGAAGGGAAGACACCCTGGGCATGGAGTGGGAATCCTCTGAATTTGGGGAATTGGTTTGTAGGCTATAAGAACCAGATGGTTCATCATATCAGAACTAGCCAATGCATGATGGTATTCCAGATTAGTTAATCCTCTGCATCCCCCTCCTCCTGCCCTGTCAGCTGAAAACCTTGTCTCATAGTTTGGTGAAAATTTGAGGCCATTCATCAAGAACTTCCTCTTGTCTGCTCCTTTCTTAACTCTTTATCCCTTATGGCTTCTTAGCACCATTTCTTCCTCTATCCTTGTCTCATGTGAAGAGGTGGCCCTTTTGCTTGCCAAAGAAAACCCTCCACAATGCACAAGTGATCTCGTTCCATCCCTTCTCCAGCAAATTGCCTACAGTCTCACTCTTCTTTAATATCTCTCTGCCTACTGATTGCTTTCCTACTGCCTTCAAACATGCTCGTCTCCCCTAGCCTTAAACAACCCTCACTTGACCCATCCACCCATCCTCACAATTCTCGCATGTCTCTCTTCCCTAAAATCCCTGAGAAGGGCATCTGTAATTGGTGTCTCCACTCCCTTTCCTCTTATTCTCTTCTGAACTCTGAATCCTGACTTCTGACTTCATCATTCAAACGAAACGGTTCTGTAAAATTGACAGTGGCTTCAATTGCCGCGTTCAATGGCCTTTTTTCCACCCTCA
This sequence comes from Gymnobelideus leadbeateri, assembly GCA_011680675.1. Taxonomy (NCBI): domain Eukaryota; kingdom Metazoa; phylum Chordata; class Mammalia; order Diprotodontia; family Petauridae; genus Gymnobelideus; species Gymnobelideus leadbeateri. Next base: position 636,463 of record WOXC01003655.1, on the reverse strand, counting down.
TCCTTTTTTTTTGCTTTTTTTTGGAGGGGCAAGTGGGGTTAAGTGACTTGACCAAGGTCACACAGCTAGTAAGTGTTAAGTATCTGAGGATTTGAACTTGGGTCCTCCTGACTCTAGGGCCGGTGCTCTATTCATTGCACCCACCCTCATCCTTCTTGACCTCTTTGTAGCCTCTGACACAGCTGATCAGCTCTTCTCCTTGTTACTCTCCTCTCCCCAGGTTTTCATGACATTTCTGGTTATTCCTGTTCAGGCTCTTTTGCTGGATCTTCACCGAGGTCATGCCCACTGCCTGATGGTGTCTCTAGGCCTTTCTTTTGGACACCCTTCTCTTTTCCCTCTATATTATTTCCCTTGGTGGTCTAATTGGCTTCCATGGACTCAATCATCATCTTTATACTCATGATTCTCAAGTCTGCTAATCTAGTCCGGACCCATCCTGGCCTCCAGTCTCACATCTCCAACTGCATCTTGTCCTGGATGTCTTATTCACATCTTAAATTCAACATATCCAAGTTGAACTTTCTTTCTCCCCAAGCCCTATACTCCTCTTAACTTTCCTGTTACTGTTGAATGCACCACTCTAGCCCCACTCACTCAAACTGCCATCTTATCTCTTATATATGTCCTCTCTTCTCTAGTACTGCCCCCACTCTGGTGCAGGTCCTCATCACCTGCCCCAACTACTGCAAGAGCCTCCGGATTTGTCAGCATGCCTCAAGTCTCTCCCCACACCAGTCTGCCCTCCACTTAGCTGACAAAGTGACAGAACTGACCATCCCATTTTCGTATTCAATAAACTCCAGTGGCTCTCTGTCACCTCCAGAATCACATATTATAATCCTCTGTTTAGCATTCAAAGCCTTTTATAACCTGTCCCCCTTCCTACCTTTTCCTAGACCTTACGCCCCGCCATATACTCTTCCAGCCAGTGACCCTTACTTCACTGCTCTTTCTCCCATCTCCTGATTCCAGGCAATTTCACTAACTGCCTCCCCTTGACCTTGCTTATGCCTATAGTTCTCTCACTCTTTATCTCCATCTCCTGCACTCTCTGGATTTCCCCTAGACATAACTAAAGTCCTGCCTTCTGCAAGAACCCTTTCCCAGTCTTCCTTAATCCTCGGGCTTTCCTTCTGAGACACCCCCCCCCCAAATTTATCCTGTCCATACATAGCTTGTTTGTACATAGCTGCTTGCATGTTTTCTCCCTTATTAGATTGTTTGGTTTGGGGGGGTTTTGTCTTTCTTTTGTATCCCCAGTACTTAGCATATTGCCTAGTTGCTTAACAGATGTTTGCTGATTGGTTATTTGTTCAGATAAATATACCCAAAGTCAATAACTTTGTTCCTCACAGTGACAAGGCGATATTGGATCCTACCTTCGGATGAAAGGATCACATAGGAAAAAGCCATTAAACTTTTTGCCATTTTAAAAATTTCATGGATAGAAATTCTTTATAGGTTAGAGCTATTAACTCTGAGTTTGGTGGGTTACAAATTTTAGAATAGGAACTTGTTTTTAAGGTGAATCTAGCTGAATTTACTATATTACTTAGACAGAAGTCTAATTGGTGATATTAATTGGGAATAATTTTCATTCATGATCTATTTAGTCTTTGTAATAGGCACTAATTGATAGATAATAGTATCCCACATTTGTAGCTCTGACATAAATTACAGGTTCTATTGTCACAAGTAGAGATTTTAATCTCTGTTGATAATTTACTATTTTAATTTAGTTTCATTTTATGTCTGTACATTGTGTTTTGTGCTCTGTGTGTGTGTGTGTGTGTGTGTGTGTGTGTGTGTGTGTGTGAGCTACTTGGGACTATAGTTTTAAGAATTTTTATAAAGCTATTTAGGCTTTCATAGTTGGGATGCATTTTTAACTATTTGTGGTACTCAAAAGCATGATGCACATGTTATATTAAATTTGGGATCCTCTCTGAGGACTAAGTACTATGTTAGATTTATTAAGTAGCAATATTACAGGTTTTAAGTAACTATCTCTGACACATATCATGCCAGAGCTACAGGTTATTAGAAGTCTATTGATATCTGAACTCTTCTAGATTTTGTAACCTCTTGGAATCTCCCTGGTGTCCTCTCCCAACTGATCACTCCTACTCCTGGCCATGGGGAGGGAGAGAACAGTTCTGGGCCTATCTCATAGTTATGTAGTACACAAGAGAAGGGACATAAAAAAAAACTGCAGTTATCTCAAGGACACCATAGAAAAATCAGCAGTGACAGATAACAAGTGAGTTATTACAGTGAACAAATATTTCTTTTTTTTTTTTAAAGCAATTGGGATTAAGTAACTTGCTCAAGGTTACAAGGCTAGTCATTATTTACGTGTGGGTGCTCAGATCTCGGGTCATCCCAACTCTGAGGCTGACGCTCTTACTCACTGCACCACCTAGCCGCCCCGTGAACAAATATTTCATGGCATAGAAAGCAGAAAAAAAAAAAGGCAAAGCCACCAGAAATGACAGTGGAGCAACCCTAGGACAGTATTACAAAGCAGAAAATATTAAAGTAGTGAACAGTCTTAGAAGAGGGTTGGATTCAATTAATATGGATGCAGTGGGATTAGATTGTAAGCCAAAGGAGAAATATGCATGTTTTTGGATATGTAAAAGGTTTGGGGAATACTTATTCTTGGAAAGGCAATGTAATAGTTACTTTAATTCTAAATTTTACTGCTGTTAATTTAAAAACTAATTGGTGCTTATATTGGGTTTGGATTATGGAATTTTTATGTTTGGTTAAACTTTGGGGGAAAAAACATACTTCTGGGGAAACTGGTTTTGAAGATACCTGGGTATGGAGAATGACTCCAGGAAACATCAGTATTGGAAGAAAATTCCAAAGGGAACAACTGTTAGAAATTAAACTGATCTGGTCATGTGTCTAAAGGACTATTTTATAGTTATAATTATTGTGATTTACTGTTTGGAGAATCATACTTGGAATGGTATTAATATTTAGGGTTCTCATCTGTATAGACTTAGAAAAAGGTCAGATGGGGAATACCTAGTACATGATCCCCTCCATAGAATTTCAAGGATGTGAAATGTCTTGTTAATATTTGTTTTATACTCAATCATATTACTATTAATATAACCTCACTCTTCAGTTCCCTTCGTCTTTGCTAGATGTGGAGCTGGAAGGAAGCATAGGGCTGGGCTTATGTGAGGATGCTTGGGTCATGAAGTTAGCCAATGTGAAGATTTGAAGTCTTCAAGGTAAGGCAAAGAATGGAAACATTAGCAATCAGCATGCTACAAAGAGAGAGCTACATACCATATAACCCAACTGAGGAATATCTTGGGCCAAGAAGGAGCTTAGAGAACGGAATCAGAGGCCCCAGTGAGTGACAGAATGGTGAACAAGGCAAAGTTAGACCAGAGGAAGAATCATGAATTACTCCCACCGACTGATCATTATACCCTTTAGGAAGCTATGAATAGGAAATTGGATGAAGAATGCTTTGCGAGTGTTGGTGTTGGGGACATTTGATCCATTCAGGTATGGTGAGCTTTGGGGAGGTTTGAGTTCAAATACCTGAACAGACTTCCCAAGAACTTGTGGTTGGTACATATCTATAGATCAGTTAAGGGCTGTTTTGGTTTTATAGAAATTATGATGGTTCCTTTGTAATATTTCCAATTTTATCCTTTTGGGTGTTTTTTGTAACATAAATGTAAATGTAAAAAAATAAGTAATGTAAACTGCCTCAGTTTCTTCATCTATAAAATGGGGATAACAATAGCACGTACCTCACAAGGTTGTTGTAAAGGTCAAATAAGATATTTGTGAAAGTGCTCACATAGTATCTGACATATACTAAGTGCTCTACAAATGCTTATTCCTTTCTTCCCCCTCTCCCTTGCTTACGGAATCAACTTTATTATGCCAAGGAAAGGGCAGGGCCAGAAGAAAAGGACTGAAAAAATTAGGGAACAGATCCAGCTATATTAATCTCTTGGAGTCTCCCTGGTGTCCTGCCCCAAGGAACCACTCCACTGCCAGAGAACAACAGTTCTGGGCCTATCTTATAGATATATAGTACAGAAAGGAAGGGATGTAAAAGAGAATCACAGTCATAGCAGGACACCTTAGAAAAATCAGCAGTGACAGATAACAATTAACAAAAGAGAAATGAATCATTATAGTGAACAAGTATTTCATGGCACAGAAAGCAGAAAAAAAGGCAAGGCCCCTAGAAAATGACAATGCAGCAAGAGCTTCCAGAATATTTCAGAAAAGCAATAAAAGCATTAAGTGAAGATGTCAAAGAAATAAGAGCAGAAACTAGACCTCTTTAGTAAGAGATACCTAGCACAAGAACAGAACATTTAGAACAATATTTATGGTTTTTCAAAACAGTAGATTTTCTGAAAAACAGGACAATAGAGTTGCAATGTAAAAATGTAAGATGGAAAGGAAAACGAATTTATCAAAACCAACAGACAGACATATTAGAAAAAGATATGAAGTCAATAATACAGTAACGCTTAACTTAAAGATAGGGTGCATTTTTTTGGTTTTGCTATCTTAGTTGAAGTTTTTGATTTATTGAACTTGCATTGATGACAGCATTTAGAGATAACCATTTTTTCCCCTTAACTGCTTTAGATGTAACCTAAAAATTGTGGTCTGCGGTTTTATTACATTGTTTCTATTATTTTTTTAATTTCACTTACACATACTTGGGGATTATTTTATTTAGTTATCTTTTAAGTTTAAATCCTTTCTTCAGATCCCCTTTATAGATTAAAATTTTTATTGCTTTATGGTCAGTAAAGGTTGTGTTCACATTTCTGCTTTCCTGTATTTGTTTGAGTTTTTAATGCCCTAGGACAAAGTCAATTTTTGTAAAGGCACTATACAAAGCTAAAAAAATAAACATACTCCTTTTTATTCCCATTCCACAATTTGTCAGAAATCTGTATTGCCTAACTTTTCAAAAATTCTAGCTAGGTCATTAAGTTCTTTATCTTTTTTTATTAGGTCTAAATCTGAAAAGATTACATTGAAATCCTCAACTATTAAAGTTTTATGTCTATTTCTCCCTATAGTTTGATCAGCTTTTTCTTTAAGTATTTAGAGGCTTTGGTATTCAGTATATATATATATATATATATATATATATATATATATATATATATATATATATAATACTAGCATATTCCATGTTTATGACACCTTTAAGAATAATGTATTTACCTCGATAATTTCCTTTAACTAAGCCATTTCTATTGTTGCTTTTCATTGATCATGACTATCATTACTGCTTTTTTTAGGTTTTCCTGAGGCACACTGAATTCAGATCTGTCCCTCATTTTAATTCTTTATGAAAATGTGTATTTCAAGTGTACATCTTACATAAGCTTTCAGACTCTACTTTCTAATTCATCTTGCTAGCCTCCTTTGTTTTTATGGGTGAGCTCATCTCATTCATATTCATGAACAAAATTTGTTAGTCAATTTCTCCATCATATCCTCTTTAAAAATTTCCTCATCACCTGTTCTCTCTCTGTCTCTGACAAAGAAAAAGGTGAAAACAAGAAGTTATAATGTAATTGGTATGATCACCCTCCTCTTCCATTTCTCTTTTCACCCATCCCAGACCCAGAGCATTGACTCTCACAGCTTTTCTCTCCTTTTAATTCTCTATTTTATAACCCACCCTTTATAGTTTATTTTGTTTATGACATTTACCTCCCCAGTTCTAATTCTCCCCCTTAGATTTCCTTCATCCCTCGGTTGTGCCTGGCTACCTGGTTTTCCCATCCCCCAACCTCAGCCCTCCCTCAGGGAAGTCAGCAGACTGCCAGGTCAGTTCCACCCTCTCCCCACCGAACTCTGCCATTACCCAGTCAGCCCACATCCACAGAGGTGGGCAGGCTTCTGCATCAGACTTGACACTGGCAGGAATTTGCAAGTTTCCTTTAAAAGCTGACATATTGTCTGTGCAGACTCACTGTTCAATTTGGGCCTGACCCCTAACAGTCCTGCAAAAAATAAAATCCACTTCCAAATTTTACTCTCAGGGGTCTCTTGTCTCGCTCCTTTTTGGCACAACATTTGGAGGCCCCAGCGAGATGATTGTGGTGTTCTGTGTCACCACAGAGATCCCCCAACAGGAAGAGCTCTCAGCCTCAGGAGGCAGGCATCTGCTGGCCCTGATCCCTTGAGGGGCTAGCCCCTGATGAAGTTCCAGGACCTCAGGTCTCAAGGAGGGAAAGACTGCACCTGCCTCCCAACTTCAACCTGCTCCTCATTTGACTCTTGTGCGGATTCAGGACCTCCAATTCAGGGGTGAATAAAGTTTTGTTCTGTTTTCTGATTTCTGGGGACGTGGGGAGCTAGACATAGCCCGAGTACAATCTGCATCCAATCCTCCTGGCAAACTCGAGACATAGACCTTTGGCCCATATCTGGTTCTGGCTGGTTCTGGTCTGGTCTGTTAGTGTCTATCTGTCTATCTTTCTATGTGTCCTATCCATTCTGGGCTCCTAAAGTTTTGTTTTGAGCTCATTCACTTAAACCCTCCCTGCTTTTACTCTGCAAAGCAGGTATTCCAGTGGCTATCAGACAAGGACCTTCAAGGAAGCTTTTCTGATTTCCATGGGGAAGCCAGGCTGGGGAGGGGGGAAGCCTGGGCAGGGGAGGGGGGAGCCTGGCTGGGGGGAGCCAGGGCAGCCACATGGCCCCTTCCACACTGCAGTAGCTGGGTGGGGAGGGGCTGGGGTTGGCCAGCCTGGCCCTGGTGTCAGGCCCAGGGTGGGACTGACCAAACCCCACCCTGTGCTGCTGTGGGCGGAGGAAGGTAAAGGCCCCTGCCTCAAGCCTACAGCCACTCGTTGTGGGGGAGGTGGGAGGGGGGGAGGACAGAGCTGGAGGGAAGGAGAACTCTGCCCACTGAAGTGGAAAGGCGGATGGAGTTGGGACTTGCACAGCCCCTCCCACAGGAGAAAGAAATTTCTCTTTGAGACGGCAGGGGTGGGGCATGGCAGGGCAGGGCTTGGCGGGAGCCTTCCAAGGAGGGAGACTATGGTCAGGAGTCCTCCCAGTGGGGAGTTGGGGGAGGTGTGGAGGTGGGCCCCTCTTTGGGAATCCCTTCCCTCAGATCAAAGAAGCATGTAGGCTAGGGATCCTTGCCTGACCAATTAAGACCAATTAAGTCTGATCCTAAGGCAGATTGGGAGCCCTAGAAGTGGAGCTTTGAGATGGGCAGATTCAAAGCTCTCACTTTCAAAAAATCCACCAAGATTCTTCTCCCTGACAAGGGAGAATTTGTTGACAAGGCTATATAATAGCTAAAGGAATAGAAAATGACAAATGGGACACTCTGACGCGAGTGCTGTAATATTCTGAAATTCTTTAATTTTGGGAATGTATACAATCTCTTCCTTTATAGTCCCAGTCTGGCCAGCCTGGAATTATAACGAAAGCTAGAAAAACAAACAAACAAAATGTCTTCACAAATTCTAAGAATTGATCGTTAAGAAGTTGGAAATAGGATATTGGGATTGCATTGAAAAAAAAAAAACACCCAAGTTTTTTACTATCTCTGCTTGACCTGTTCCCTGAATTTGTAAAGGGAAAATTAATAACATTTGTGAAACACTTGTGATCAAAATGGCATAATGACTAACATAATTCTGAAGCCACTGCCAGGAATAAGATCAATTATTGTATAAGTCATCTGATGTCGTTTGATATCCATTGTTATGTCGTTGCCATCTTTCTACGATTGTAGTGTGTTTCTAAAAGTCTGCTTAGCTAGTGAACTAAAAAACATTTTGAAGTATGAAAAGTATTACAGCAATTTTTAAAATCTGGATTTTGTATTGCTTGTGTATTGGGTTTTTATGTTATAAAATTTATTAATTTAAAGTTTATGTTTGGGTTACAAACAGGCAATATTAATACTGCTGATATTTCATTTAAAATTTTGGTTATTTTGGAAATATGATGAGATGAATGATTCTCTATACTAGGTGAACTGGAACTGTGTTTTATAGAACTCATATTGAGCAAATGAAAATATATATGGGTATATTGGTGTTAATCTGAAGGTTTCCAGAATGCAAATGGTAAAGCAAATTTTTGTTTGTATATGAAAATTTGAAAAGTGCATCCAGCTGATTTAAGGTCACCAGATTAGTAATTTATTGGTTACATTAGGCAAAGGAAATTACTTAAGTCATTCAGTCCCTAAACAATGGACTTAAATTTCTGAGAAATTGCAAGTTCATATACAACAAACAGGTAGAAGTGATTTCTATCGACGGGGTTTTTTTTACAAGTTTAGATTTGAGAAGGAAAGATGGTAAATGGAATCTCTACATTTGTGAGACCTGGTAAATCTTTATTGCTGATTGCAGCCCATAAGAATAAAAATTGCTTTAAATTGTGATTGGTGAAATTTGCTGTTTTAAGGTGATTTTTTTCCTTATTTAGCAAATTTCCTATAATCAGAGCATGAAGTCAGTAAAAGATATGAGCTTTTTTGTGTTAGCTTATTGGAAAATCTAATATTATTTTTCATCTAGAATTAGAAAGTTATGCAAACTGCTTAAGATCATTTTAACAGTTTTCAACTAACTTTCTTCATAAAGGTTTAATGAGATTGTAAAGCAAAAGAGATCTTGCTGTTTTGATCTGAATTTGTAGTTATTCCATGCTCTAAGCAAAAGTTAACATTTGTAACTGAATGTATATGTTAAAGATTCAATTTCTGAAGTATCTTTCTTCCAGAGTGAATATAATCAGAGAATAGACAAGCTTTTGTGAAACAAGGATGTATGTCTACTATTCAGTTGTGAGATTCAAGTTAGGAACCTCTATTGTTTAAGGCAGTATAGTTATGTTAGTAAAAGAATAATAACTTATGAAGTATCTTGTTTGTGTAGTTTCTAGAAATATAAAGGAAAGTGAAATGGTCTAGGTAATGGCTTGTACTAGCTCATCCTCACCCTAATTCTGGTCACTTTCCTCCTACTCTTTTTTGGCCTTTGTTTAATCTCCTTGCCAGATTTGTTTTTTCTAGGCTCAGAACCCTTCACTTGCAGAAGTCATCTCAGGCTGAGTACCCACTGTCCCAAGACCATGGCCCATCACCCCCTGGATCTGGCTTTGACCACGTTTTGGCCACTGGCTACAGACCCAGCCCCCTAAATGGTTGGACCCTACAAAACAGAGGCAGCTCTATGTTCTCCCTCATCATGAGGCCCAAATGATTTTGGCGTCCCAGCTGTTTAAGGGGGGAATGATGGGGTGCTTGGAATGATAGGGCACTTGGCTGACTGATACTTAGTTTAATCAGAGATACTTTAGTTGAGAGAAAAGAAAGATATCATTTTTAACACCAGGTTAATTCAAACTGTGTTTAAAGTCTATTTATGAAAAGCTGAATAAAAGCAGATAAGAAGGTTTTGGGGACAAATGGGTTCATCCAGCCCCTCCTGTTTCCAGATCATTGATATCAGTTTTGGAAGTTTGTTAAGAGAGCATGAGGAAGTTTTGGGAAGGCAGAAAGATCTGTAACTTGAGTTTGTAATTAATAGCTCAATCAAATTTTAGATGGCCCTATCTGAAGAACACTAGTCCATATTTATTTGCTATTTAATCATTTGGGGAACTGTAAATTTTTCTATCATTTTGATCCTTAATTATAGAAATCCATTGTCATAAAAGCCAATGATGGAATGGCAGAGACTGCAGGCTGCAAACTGTTCAAAGTGGATGACTGTGCTTGGAAAAGTCTGGGGACAACCTCGGACACTGATCAGGTGGGATCTCTCTGACTTTATTTCCAATTGTGCCTTTTCTTTCTGAAAAAGGAAACCTGCGACCTATTTATGCCTAAACCCTGATTGCATCACCTGGTAGATATCTAAGTGACTACCAGAAATGACTCATGCCTAGATCCAAATATGGCTAAGGAAGTTTTCCTACTGGCAAGGCTTATGACATTGTCCCTCCTTTTTTTCCACAGCAAATTTATTGAGAGGTAATATATTCAGGGCCAAATAAATGAATAAATATAGAGATAACATCCTTCAAAGAAGATGATTAGTAATAAGGCAAAATGTAATAAAATAGAAGCCTAATTGACCAGGATAGTGAAGTCTGAGGAGAGCAACAGGGTCAGACTTAGACAACAACTAGGATTAAATACACATATATAGAAATTGGCTTTAAAATGTTTCTATTATGTGAATTCATGCTTTGAGCATGTTTGGGAATAAGATCAGAGGTTTGGAATTTGGTTTTTAGCACAAGGATTGGATAAGATAGTGGTAGGGGTGAAGCTAATGTTACTTTGTTAAAACATCTGTCTGTTATTTTACAAAGGGCAGATGAAATCATTTTTTAAAAAAGATTTTCATATTTTAAAAGATTCCTATGCCAGGTACAGGATTTAGGAAAGGTGGAAATAACAAAGACTGAATAAACTGAAAATTCTCTGTAGTTTCAAAATATGGAACTAATCTTAAGTAATTGTGCTAATTGATATTAAGTCAGAATTATCTGGTCACCCCTAGATCTGAACTGGAAAAGCAAAACTCCTTTTTAAATTCTGTAACTACATGAGGCATCTGGGATTCAAAAGTGTTGTTTAAATGAAAGAGGTCAGTGGGATACAAGGAATTGTATGTTAATTATGATTCTTGTATATTATGTGTGTAAGTTTTCTGGGTTATCTTGGTGACATGTAATTGTGTACCTGACTTAATGTAATCATGTCATTTTGTAAAATTGTGAGAAAAACCTCAATAGATTGAGCCTGGCCCTGTGTGGCTAAGAAAACTGAACTATTTGTTTGAACCTAGTTTTACACGGCTAGAAAACTGGACCTTTATATGTAAAATCATGTGTCTGGGAGCTCTTGTCAGCTCTGGCTGGCTGTGCTAGCTTGTACATATTGTACATTTGAACTCTAGTCATCTAAAGATTACCCCCCTGAGCCATGGGATCTGAAAAAGACGACATCAGATGCAGACAGCTTTCCCAAGAATCCGGACCTGGCCTCTATTGGGACAGCTTCTTTCCTGGAGAAATCCAACCGGAGGACCTATGGGAAAATCTGGCCACCTCAGGACCCTACCTCATTAATCCTTTTCTCTGTTAAGTTGCTAATTGTTATAGATCCCCACTACCAGCCCTTGGGAACAGAACTGACTGACCTGTATGATTCGGCCTGGCAGTGTCAAGGGTTTGACAACATGCACAAAAGAAGTGGGAAATGTGCCTGGCTACCTGGTTTTCCCATCCCCCACCCTCAGCCCTCCCTCAGGGAAGTGAGCAGACTACCAGTTCAGTTCCACCCTCTCTCCACTAAACTCTGCCATTAGCCAGTCAGCCCACCTCCACAGAGGTGGGCGGGCTTCCGGGTCAGGGAGACTTGGTGCTGGCGGTATTTTTGAGATGTGTACTGACTAATCACTGTTCTTGGCCTCTACAAGTTTCTGCTTGAGTGGCATCCCTTTAAAAGCCAATATATTGTCTGTGCAGACTCGATTTGGGCCTGACCCTGAACAGTCCCACAGAAAATAAAATCCACTTCCAATTTTTATTCTCGAGGGTCTCTTGTCTCTCTCTTTTGGGCACAACATATGGGTGGAACTGACCTGGCAGTCTGTTCACTTCCCTAAGGGAGGGCTGAGGCTGGGGGATAAGAAAACCAGGTAGCCAGGCATAACACCTCCACCTGTTCCTTCCTATTTCCCTGTTAAATAGAATGTATGTCTATGAGAAAATTTGCCTATATGTATATTTGACACTCCTTTGCCTGGCTTAGGTAAGTGTGACATTAGTGAGATGTCCACTTCCCTTATCCCACTTCCATTTTTATATAATCTTCTGAAACCCCCTCAATTACAAGAAATAGTAAGTTCCTCTTCTTCCTCTGTTCTTCCCTAGTGTATCCCTTTTTCCTTCCCTTCTTTTCTCCTTTTAAAATCATTGAAATGGAACACAACCACACCTAGTCCCTTGTTTTTTCTCTATTCCTCCCATGACCCTTAAAGATAACAAGATTCTTCCTCTTCATTAGAATTTAAGCCCCTGATCAATGTTCAGCTCCTTCCAAATGGCTCAACTCGGTTTCCCTTTGTAAGTTTCTCGGGTCTCCTTTGTTTGCATTCCAAAGCAGGTCTAGTCTTTTCCTCATGAATTATTAAGTCTCAGCCTCACCCCCTATAGGATTAAGCTATTTTGAAGAATTAATTATCCATAGTTATAAGCTTTTCTTTTGCCTTTTGGTGCATTGTGTTCTAAGAACTCCCTTCCTTTACTATAGCTGTCACATAGTCATGTGTGATCCTGACTGTGATTCCTTAGTACCTGAACTCTTTCTAGCTGCCTGTGGGAGTTTTCTTTTACTTAGAATCCTTGGATTTTGGCCATGATATTTCTTAGTGTTTTCCACTGGAATTTTCTTTAAAGTAGTTGAGCAGTGGATTCTATTTTCAGATTATGCTCTGATTCTAATACTGGGCAATTTTATTTTATGATTTATTGAACTATGATATCCATTTTTGTTTGGTCATGGTTTTCAGAGAGTTCAGTGATTGTATAAATTATATCTTTTTTGTGCTGTTTTCTAGGTCAGGTGTTTGTGATAGTAGATATTTGACATGACAATGCAACCTATGAAGATTCTAGAATATCCTAAAAACAAAATGAAAGAGAGGATTAGAATATAAATTTTTAGTGAGAAGGCATTTACAAATGCCACCTAAAATTAAGGGAGCAAGTGGATGAGGACACAAGAGTTGGCAACATACTACTAATGTTAGTGGAAAATGGGAAGGGTAAAAGAAAGAAAGAAATTGAGAACTCTGGGATTAGGCAGAGTCACACGGTAGTAGTAAGAGTGCATCAGTGGAAGGTGCCCAGGGTCAGAGTACTGTAAACAGAACAAACTACAAAGACAGTACTGATTTAAAAGGGCAGGGGAAGGGGAGGGGGAAGAAAAAGTCTAACTGAAGAAAATACAAACCATTATAACCTGAAATATGAATGGATTTTTAGTTCTGTTGAGGTCAGAGTTGGGAGAGCAAGCAACACAGGTTCTTAGATCTGCTTTTCTAAAGGAAAGCAACTCAAAATGGGTTAACAATCGTACTTTAATCAGTCAAACATATCGTTTACCTAGTTCAGGAGGAAAAGTCAGCACCCCGAACTTCAGGTAACAAGCAAACAGAAAAATTTCAAGCAGACCTAATTGTCCAACCATTACATCTATACCTAGTCAGTTACCAGACAGGGAAGCATCAACATCTGGGTTTTTCAAAGCTGGGGGGCTCTCAACGGCTGCCCTGAGTCTCACGTGACCAAATCACACAACACTTCTCAAAGTGAGCCCCAAAACAATGCCTCACATCAGGGTTTATATAGCCTTCTCCTGGGTCAGAGAATGTAACAACCCTCTTGACCCACTGCCCAGTCACAAGATATCTCCTGAAAAACAAGCTTCCACCACAGGCTCCAGGTGTACTTAACCTACAGGCAGGGAAGATCCTACACAATACAATCTTAGAAAGATGGCAACAACATAAATTTACATTCCCATTACACCAGGTCAAGGAGAAAATATTATAAGCAGCCAGGAAGAAATAATTTGAGTATTGTGGAAACACAATCAGGATAACACAAGATCTAGCAACTTCTACATTAAAGGATCAAAGGGCTTGGAATATGATATTCTGGAGGTCAAAGGAGCTAGGATTAAAACCAAGAATTACCTACCCAGCAAAACTGAGTATAATACTTCAGAGGAAAATATGGTCATTCAATGAAATAGAGGACTTTCAAGTATTCTTTTTTTTTTTTTTTGCTTTTTGGGGGGCAATTGGGGTTAAGTGACTTGCCCAAGGTCACACAGCTAGCAAGTGTTAAGTGTGTAAGGCCAGATTCGAACTCAGGTCCTCCTGACTCCAGGGCCAGCGCTTTATTCACTGTGCCACCTAGCCACCCCATTTTCAAGTATTCTTGATGAAACAACCAGAGCTGAACAGAAAATGTGACTTTTAAATACAAGAAGTAAGAGAAGCATGAGAAGGTAAACAGGAGAAAGAAATCATAAGGAACTTATTAAAGTTTAACGATTTACATTCCTACATGGAAAAATGATAATTGTAACTTATGAGACTTTTCTCAGTATGAGGATAGCTGAAGAGAACATACATATGTTTGTATAGGAGGGTATATGTGTGTGCATGTATACATAGACAGAGGGCACAGGATCAGTTGAATAGGAAGGGATGATATATAAAAAATAAAATTAAGAAGTGAAAGAGGAATATAATGGGAAAAGGAGAAAAGGAGAGATAGAATAGGGTAAATTATCTCATATAAAAGAGGCAAGAGAAAACTTACAATGGAGGGGAAGAGCAGGAAAGTGAAAGGGAATGGGTCGACCTTACTCTCACTGAATTTGGCTTAAGGAGGGAATAACACACACACTTAGTTGGGTATCTTACCCTACAGGAAAGTAGGGGGGAAGGAGACATGAGGGGGGGATGATAGAAGGGAGGGCAGATTGGGGGAAAGGGTAGTTAGAAGCAAACACTTTTGAAAAGGGACAGGGTCAAAGTAGAAAACAGAAGAAGTGGGGGGGGGATAGAATGGAGGGAAAAATAGTTAAGTCTTTCACAATATAAATACTATGGAAATGTTTTGCATAACCACACATATACAACCTATATTGAATTGCTTTTCTTTCCAGTGGGAGTGGGTGAGGAGGTGTAATAGTAATGGAATTTAAAGATCTCCCTGTATTGGCCTGGTTTTTGGGTTGAGTGTTAAAACCCAGAGCTTATGAATCCCACTTGTGGGATGGACTTGTTGAAGTGAAAAGAGAGGGCTGAACTGGGAGGAGCTGGTGCCATGGATTTAGAGAGGCACAAGCAGAGGAAGAGAGGCAGAAGAATTTTTGGAAGCAGCATTGTGGAGGCAGAGGGAGAGAGAGTATTGCTGAGGGCCAGTTCGAGCTCCCTAGGACTTTTGAGAGCTATCACCTGGAGCTGCCAAGGACTGAGGAGCTGTGGCTGTGATACCAGTAGGTTTTGATGTTGTTTTGCCAGATTTGTCCACTGGTGAAGGACAGTGCTGTTGTTGAAGAGGTCCTGGAACCTTGCTGTTGGTTCAGAAGCCCTGAAGAAGGATTTTCTTGTTGTATGTTTACAGAAATCCTGGAAGAGGGCCTTGCTGATGTTTTCAGGGGTCCTAGGACTATTCTGTAAACAGAGAATGAATTAACGAGGATACTGGCAATGTATCTTGTGGCCTTGTTAAGCTTTGTCTCCCCAGGAACAGAGATTGCTGAGAATTTGCCTTAGGTCAAGATGAAGAAAAGACATCTCTTTGGATATTAAATGCTGTGCTCAGGGGTAGATGTCCTTTGTGCTCTCCACTGCCCCTTTTGAGAAGGTGCTTGGTGTTAACTGATGATAATTGTAATTCAGTTGTGATCCAGGGGTGGGAAACTTTTTGTTTTTGTGCTCTGTGACTGACCAAATGGATGTACTTTGTTTATGATTGGAAACTAATCTTCATTTGAGAAGAGGGGCTTTGTGATTGACTAAATGAATATACTGCACAGGAGTAGAGTCGTACTTGGAAATTATTGAATTACACTTGGTGAATGCTGTATTTTTATTTTCTCTGTTCTTAATTTGTCACTGAATAAAATAGAGGGCTGCTATGCTGGTATTTTGAACCTTGGAAGTTGCCTTTGCTTGGCATTACAGGAGGAAAGAAGGGAAAGAATCTGAAAATCAAAGTTTTAAAAACAAATGTTTAAAAAAATTGTTTTTTTTACATGCAATTGGGAAATAAGATATACAGGCACTGGGGTATAGAAATCCATCTTTCCCTACTAGGAAGTTGGGGGCGGGGTAGGGGAGGATATAAGAGAGAGAAGATTGGGGTAGGGGTATTCAGTAGGCTTGCTATCTTGGGGTGAGGGGTAGGGGAAAGGCAGGGAGAAAATATGTAACTCAAAATCTTATGGAAATGAATGCTGTAAACTAAAAATAAATAAACAGTTAATTTAAAAAAAATATTAATCCCTAGGGCACCTTTGTATCCATATCAGTTCCCTGATTAAAAGAATAAAGAAAATTTAAAAATTAAAAACACTTATTAAATACCTGCTAATTTCCAGGCAAGCTTTTTGCTAGGTACTGTTATTACAAACACAAAAGTGAAATAGTCTCCACTCTCAAGGAATTTACCTTTTACTAGGAAACTACATCTTTCCAAGTGAATAAGGAAAGTGTAACATTGCCCCTACTCACTCCAATTCAGCAGGCATAGATATGCACACTGCTTCCCTGGGAATGGGGCTGGAGAAGGAGTTGTGGTAATGACTACTTCACTTCAAGGGGTAATCCTGTGGGTCTACTCTCCTAACACTGTAGCTCAGGGGCCCCCATGAGTATACTTCCCTTAACTAGTAGACACAACTAGCTCTTAGTGTAAGATATGATTGAATTTTTACAGCACCCACCATCATGATAAAGATAGTGACTATAAATATGACTATAAATATCGCATGAAGTTGAATTTGCAAAATATACCCAACTCTCCATATAGAGGACAGAACTGAAGCATTTATTTAGACACCAGAAAACCTAATCCCAAAACCAGCAAGCCCATCATGGTGTTGAGCACAACTCCACCCTCCCCTTCCCCTAATTTATCTGTAAACAGGCAACTCTACCCTCCCCTAATTGATCTGTGAGCAGGATTTTCAGCCTAGAAAATCTTTGCGCCAGCAGAGGGCAATTCAACTGTACACTGACCAATCACTGACTATAGTTTCAGCTTAAGTAACCTGGCTATTGAATCTCTTTAAAAACCTTCACACTGTCTATGCCAGTACTGTCTGATTTGGGTAACCATGTAACCCCGACAGTCCTTCGGTAATAATAAAATCCACTTCCAAATTTAATCTCAGCGATCTTCTATCTTGCTCCTTTAAGCTCAACAATAGTACCAAAGGTATTAAGAAGCCATAATAACACTGAGAGCCACAGCATCCTTCAGCCTTCCCGCAAACCAACATTAGATCAATATCTACTCAGCAGCTTCTCTATCTCTTTGCCTGAACCTCCTCTCTCTCTGGTTCTGATTCCCAGCTTCCTGTGGGCTCTGCTTCCCTTCAGCCAACACCTCCCACCACAAGCTCCATGTGCCTACATTCAGCCCAGTGGGGACAGAGTGCACTTTCAAAGCAGGGGAGGTCTTCAAACTCCCCCCTAGGTCTATTAAGGGGCAGGGAACACCTTCAAATTCCTGTTCCTATTACAGCTAGGCAATGTTATTACAAATACAAAAATGAAATAGTCTCTACTCTCAAGGAATTTACCTTTTACTATGAAACTACATCTTTCCAAGTGAGTAAGGAGAGTGCAACACTCCCCATACTCACTCCAATTCAGCAGGCATAGATTTGCACACTGGTTCCCTGGGAATGAGGGTGGGTAAGGAGGTATGGTAATGACTACTTCACTTCAAGGGGTAATCCTTTGGGTCTACACTCCTAACACTGTAGCTCAGGGGCCTCCAAGAGTATACTTCCCTTTTAACTAGTAGACACAACTAGCTCTTAGTGTAAGATATCATTGAATTTTGTTTCCATAGAAATTGTATGAAAACAAAAATTATATGAAACCTGATTTGAAGCCACACTGATGGCTAATGTCACAGAAAAAACTGCTTATAGAGGACAGTTGGGAAGGCTGGCACCTGAAGATCAGCATATCTAAGGAAGCCTCTTCCTTGTAGTACTATCAGGTCAGGTTTCATTGACAAAGGATGGGGATGAGGACCATAAACCCAGACCCTGCCTCAGATAATGGGACTTTAATTATTGATATCCTGGGCTAGAAGCTTCAAACTCAGCTTCTGTCAAATCTATTAGCAATTTCTCATGCTATCTGATGTAGACAAATGGGGAGGAGACTAAAAATATTCTGGCTTGGCATTTCCTCTTATAAAGAATAAAGTGTATTAGGATGAGAAGGAGAGGGGAATTGAAATGTGGAAATGAAAAGATGTAATCAAGGGGTGGGATTTAGTGAAACCTGAAATGCTAACCCATGGGATTCAAGGGGCAAAATTCAAATCTGACTTTATTATAAAAGGACTATGTGACTAGTTTAACTTTGTACTTGTGCTTTTCACAAGGGTTCGTAAAAAGTTAAGTTACCCATCTGAAATGATGTGAAATAAAAATCTTTTTTTTTTTCTAAATTCACTCCTGGCCAGGTAAAATTCTTGGTTATTTCTAATATTAGAAAGAGGGTGTTAACTCCTATAACCTTTGTAAGCCAGGTTATGGAACTGTGCACACCCATAAACTGGACTGCACACTCTCACTGACACCATGGCATCTCTGTGAAGAGTGGGCAGAAATAGTGTGGTGATGAGGCATGATTATAAGGAACATAGGCCAAGCTACTCACAACTCCAGAACTGCAAAGAAAGGTGTTTATACCTCATCAAGGGATCAGGGGAGACTCAGAGTCAGTGTGCTTGGAGGCCCTCCATGGTTTCACCCAACATCATAAGGAAGGCTACCTTTGAAGTATTCTAGCTGTCTAAATGGCATCTCTCACTCTTGCCATGTAACCAGCTCTCTCCTCCTCCTCCATGGTTGTAAGATGCAACCTGTTCACAAACCACCACTCCCCCTTTCCCCCAATGTACCTCTCCATTTCCCTTTGTATGATACCCATCTTTAATTCCTTGGAGAAAATGGTACTCTGCATCTCACTGTCATATGCAATAGCAAAACTGTTTTAGTTTGGAAAAAAAAATGAACCATTCTTTTCCTGGGAAGTTCGGGGACAGCAAATGAGCTTTCAAATTTCCTGAAAGTAATTCAGCTCAGTCTCCTACTTTTCAACTCTGTGTTCAGTCATTGTCCATAATACATTGTAATAGATGTACATGCTGTTGGACCATGGCAAACCTGAAAACAAAGTCTCTATTGACAATGAAAAATAGCTTTTATTAATTACATATACACCAAGTAGCATAGCACCTATATTCTTAAAAGTTAGGAAAATTTGGGGCATCTAGGTGGTGCAGTAAATAGAGCACTGACCCTGAAGTCAGGAGGCCCTGAGTTCAAATTTGGCCTCAGACACATAACACTTACTAGTGTGTGACGTTGGGCAAGTCACTTAACTCCAATTGCCCTGCCTTCCCCCCTCCAAAAAATAAAAAGCTAAAAAAAAAGTTAGGTAAACTGCAATAAAAATACACAATAATATTAGGAAACTTGAATATTTCTCTCAGAACTTGACCCTAAAAAGATGTGCTTCTTTCTAGAGTTTGGGGGGGGGGGTTCCACAGGTGTGGAACATCATATTTGTTATTTATAAAAATTCCAAAGGAAAGACAGACTCCCAAGGTAGATGAGGCAAGTTCATTTATTCTACAATTTCTTGTAAGAGAAAGGGTGTGCCACCTACTGAGCAACACACACCAAAGGCAAAAGTTTCACAGTTTAAATTCCCTGTCCCTGAAAAGCCAAGTCCCTCCCTCATTTCCTCACTGGCTGAGTACTTAGAGGCACACACGTTTCCCAGCACACCTACTCATGTTCCCCCCACCATCAAAATATGTTCACATACATCACATGTGCATTAAAATGAGCCTTAGCTCCTCCCAAGGTTGGAGAAGATAATATTCATGAAGCAGTTAGGCACGGGTACTTGGAGGTACTGACTGACCTACTTACCCTATGCTAGTTTTTCCCCTGTTCTAGGAATTTTGTCTGTGAAAAACCTCTTTATTCTTGGCAAAAATCCCCCCTATTGACTACTAAGAGGTGCTTCTGCAAAAAGCATTCTAACTGCAAAAGGCCCCCTAACCACTAAGAGAGAGCCGTATGCTACAGCCCCATGGCTAAAATTGTTTTTGCAAAAAGTGGCTAGGTCAAGAAGACCAACTTTCTTGCACCTGTGTGGAAACATAATTTTTTTTAATATTTCATATATATAACATTAAGCTTTTTAAAAATATATTGATCGATTTTACTGAAATCACTTTTTTCTTGACCTCTCTTCTTATAAGGGATGCTGACAAACATAGGGATATGAGATGAGTGAAATCAAAAGATACTAATAGGGGCAGCTAGGTAGCACAGTGAATAGAGCACTGGCCCTGGAGTCAGGGAGACAGGAGTTCAAATATGGCCTTGGACTGTACTTAACACTTACTAGATGTCTGACCTTGGGCAAGTCACTTAACCCCAATTGCCCTGCCTTCCCCCCTCCAAAAAAGACCAAAAAAAAAAGATACTAATAAAAGTCTAATTCTAAAACTTCCTCTCAGAGCTCGAGAAATGCAGGAAAAACTTAAACAAATAAGAAAACATGGGGTAGATGAGAAAACTGGGTTTCAAAGATCTGTGTGTGTTGCTTCTATGCTGATGACTGCTAACTGATCAGGGTGGTGGTTGCTGAAGGTTGGAGTTGCTGTAACAATATCTTAAAATAAGACAAAATTGAAGTTTGCTGCATTGATTGACTCTCCCTTTCACTTGAACACTTTGAGGCCATTGCAGGGTTATTAACTGGCCTAATTTCAATATTGTTGAGTCTCAGGGAATAGCAAGGCATGAGGAGAGAGAGACTGGGGAAAGCTGGTTGGGTGGTGTGGCCAAAACATACACTTATATCATTTAAGTTCCCTGTCTTATATGGGCTGGATTTCTGGCACCCCAAAACACTTATAATAGTAACATCAAAGATTATTGATCAGAGATCACCATAACAGATATTATAATAATAATAATTATTATTATTATTATAAAAGTCTTAAATGCTGCAAGAATTACCAAAATGTGAGAGAAATTATGTGAGCACATGCTGTTGGGGAAATGGCGCCTGTAGAAATGCTCAAAGCAAGGTTGTTGCTACAAGCCTCCAATGTGAGTGGGGGGAGGGGGAGGGGATTTAAAGCCCTATCTACAAAGTACAATAAAGGTACAGAATAAAGGAAGTATGCCTGTACAAGGAGCAGCAGTATTCTTGCTCTGGAGGTCCATACTTGCTTCTAGGCTGATATGACATGGAAACATAAATTCATGTTTTGAGAAGGAAAACAGAATTACAATTATGGGACTGAGTCAAGATTTCTCATGGAAGATGGTAGCTAAGCGCTGCCCCTATTCATGGTGGGACCAGAGAGAAGCACCTGCTCCATCTGCCTGGAGGGCTCTGCTCCTCACAGCCATCTTTGGGGCCCTGGCTTCCTCCAAAACTCAGCTCAAAGGCCGCCTTCTCCAAGAACCCCTTCCTGCTTCCTTAGCTTCCCTTTCATGTTACTTTCTAACTATTTGCTCACATGTAATTGTTTGCATGTTTCCCTCAGTAGAATGTAAGCTCTTTGAAGGTTCCGAATGTTTCTTTGTATCCCTGGCACTTCGTACAGTGCCTGGATCACAGGAAGTACCAAATAAACACTTAATGGATCGATAACATGTGGTAAGATGTAGAAAAATCACTTCACTCTTTTGGAATTTAGTTTCCTAGAATCTGCAAATGATGAGGTATAGGCTCTGGGCGCCCCCTCGAGCTCTCCTTGAGTCCTTGAGGTACAGGCTCTGGGAACCTCCCTTGGACTCTTGATTAAATTGTCTCATATGATGAGGCATTTGCATGAGGCAATAAGCCTTACTTTGTGCCTGGGCCCAGACTTCTAGCCTAGTTACTAACTGCTAACTAGTCCTCCACAGTTTTTCTACTTCCCACCCTTGAGTCTAGCAAAATATCAATACACCCTAGAACTGGCCCAGCCCAAGATTGTCTGTAGCCTCCAGCTACCTCCCACCCTTAATCACTCATTGACCTCATTAACTCCTCCTGAAGACCCTCCCCAAACTCCTCCTCTAGACCACCCCTAGATTCCTCCCACAACCTTCAGTATATAAGACCCCATCTCACATCAGGTAGTACCCCGTGTCTAATGCAAGCGAACTTTTAATAAATTTATTTTATTTCACTTAATAAATTAAATTAATAATAAATTTTACTTTTCTTTGTCTGAGAAGACTTGAGTCAAATTCATTCAGCAGGACCTGGCCTGTTGGTATTTTGGGGTGTCCAGAACAACCCTAACTCTCTTTATGAGTAACCTCCTCATTTTTATGGTTCCCTGAGACTGGGAAACACTGCTAATCTTTTGAGTTCTTCTCCAGCCACGACTGGAAGGTACATAAGCCTCTCTCTTTCCCTAGTACCTTAGAAGTGCAGTTTTTTTGTTTTTTGTTTTGTTTTGTTTTTTGGGGGGGGGGTTGTGTGGTGTTTTTTTGTTTGTTTGTTTTTTGGACCTGACCTCTCGGGTCCCATTAGGTCAGACAGCCAGGAGGCTATTTTGTGCTCAGCCTGACCTCAGGTTTTCAGTCCTATTTGGTTATTTTGGAGAACATGGACATGTACACAGTTTCTGAAGAATGGAAGACAAGGACAGATGCCCCATCTGGAACTGTAAGCCATATTCTTTCCATTCTCTCAGCGCTAGAGAACTGGGAAGACTTCAGGTACTTTTTTGTGGGGGGTTTTTTGTTTGTTTGTTTTTCGAGGCTTACTCTCAAGCCTTCCTTTATGGAAGAAGGGACTTCCAGGCCCTATGCCTGTAGTTCCCAAAAGTTCACCTTTGGGTTGTCTTTTACAACACTGGAAAACATTTAGTTTCTCTGGAGATCTTAAAAAGGAAAAAATCATACTATCGCAGAGAAGGAAGATGGATAGAAATTGCCTACTTAATGGCTTTTGTTGAACTTTCTCAGAACAAGGTTCTCAGGAAAGATTGTGAGATGCTTGAAGCTAGAGCCCCTCCACAGGGGGGCAACAGGGACTAATTAAATGACCCCTTTCCTATGGCTTCGGCCCCAGCCCCTTCTCCCTTAGCACCTCCTGCTCAGGTCACTCAGGCAGCTCCCCCAGCTCCTGCTGCACCCCAACCCTTTTCCCCTTGGTTCCCCTTCCCTTTTCCTCTAGCCCAACACCCCTCATTTCCTGTCTCCTACACTACTGAGACTGGGGAGCAGTGGACACCTGCTGGGGAGCTAGTGGGCAGCAGGAAACATGGGCTGCAGTGGGATTCTAGCTCGAGAGGCCCTCCAGCCCAGCCCCTTAAGGACCGGCGCCCCCGGGTTAGCTAGCCCTAGGCAACTGAGCGTAGGCCTCCAGGGCAGGATCCAGAGCGGCCCTGCACTGGGTCCACCACGCCTCCAGGCGGCGCAGGTCGTGGACCAGCTAGGGCATCTGCCACTCTTCCCCCAGGAGGCCTCCCCGCCTGCCAGGAAGGGCAAAGGCCCGGGCTAAGGAGCGAGGAGAGAGCTGCAGCCGGAGGCGCCCCGGAACCCGAGGCCGGCTCTCACCTTCACCTCTTCGCCCTTTCATCTCCTTTGCCCGGCACACTCGCAGCAGCCTCCCCGGGTCTCGCGACTACGACTCCCACAAGGCGCTGCGGCCAAGGTCGTTACCGCTTCCTTCTTCCTGTACCATGATGGAGGCGCGTCATTGGGCCAAACTTCCGCTTTCGCTCCCTCTTTGTTTCTCGAGCCTCCCGATTGTTTGCTCCTCCCGGTGAGTCTCCCTGAGCTGCCCGGAGACCACGTGACTGCCTCGAGACCCAGGCTCTCGGCCCCGCCCCGTCGCGCCGGTTCTGGGCTTCGGCCAATCAGCAGCGGTTCCGAGCGCCCCGGTCCCGCCCCTGCGCTCCCAGTGGGCTGGGCGGGCTGCGGGGGCTCCGTATCCCAGCTTGGGGGGCGCCTTGGACCGGGAGCTACCCGGCACCGTTTGACCAGTCCCGCCTCGCCCGCCCATCCCCGGAGCGCCCCGTCCCTCGCGAGTCCCAGGGCCTGCTCCCGGGCGCCCTCGGCTGCCCTTTTTGGGGGCTGGGCCGCGGCCGGGAGCCGCCTCGCCCTCCCTCCCAGGCCCGCAGCTTTGCTCTAACTCCGGGCCTCGGACTCCTCGGCTGGGTAGCTGGCCGACCGCGCCCCCCAGCACCCCCGGGCCTCGATTTGTCTGCCGTAATCCCCAGCAGGGCGCCTTTGTGCCCCCGCTCCGGGCAGTGTGCGTGCTGCGGCCCGAGCTGGTGTGGGAACCCCCGAGCCGGGGTACTTCGTAGGTGCTTAATAAATGCACGAGAAGTCGGCGACCTCCGGACCTCGGCTCCCGTTTCCGAAATTGCCTTCATTGGTGTTTACCGCCCTCGTCCTCGAGCAGGAGCCTGGACCTCCCAGGCCACTTCTTGGACCCTTGCTGGTTTTGTGGCCCCGGGCAAGTCACCTCACCGCCCTCCGCCTCAGTTCCCCATCTGTAGCCTGAAGACAGGGATGCACGTGCCCGCAGGGGTAGCGTGCGGGTCAGATGAGATGTCGTAGGTAACGCGCCCCGCACACCCGGGACCCCAGGCAGCCGCCCAGCGCAGCGCTGCCCTTGGCCCTTTAGTGAGCCCCCCGCCTCCTTATCCTGGAAGGACAAAGAGCAGACAGGCCGGCGGCTCCCGCTTCAGCGCCCCTGACTGTGACCAGCCCGACCTCAGGACACCCGCTCCCCTCCTCCCTGCCCAAGCTTGAGTTCAATTGTCGTCTTTGTACATCAGGGTGTTCCTGACCGTCTCTGGCTCTGGTGTCTTTTCTGTGTCCCCAAATTAATGTGTTCTTCTGTATTTGTTTTTACATGCACATATATGTACATGTTCTCTCCCCCGTAGAAGGTGAGGGCTCCCTAGGGCCCAGTCTAGTTCTGTTCTGTCTTTTTATCTCCAGTGCCTGATACTGGCCCATACCAGGCACTTAAGAAATACTTGTTTATTGATTGGAGGTTCCCCACTTTTACTACATACAGTCTGAACCTGCCCCTCAGGTCTGACCTCAGAGGAGGGCTGGTCATTGATAGCCTGCCTCCCGTTATTGGGATATGACCTGTCTTGTGGGATGGGCTTGGGCTTCTCTTCTTCTCTTCTCTTCCCTCCTTGGAGCACACCGTGTGCTGTGCATTTGCTTCTTCCACCTTCTCTCCCTGTCGGGAAGGCCACGGGTGTTTCAGCCTGTATGTCTGGGATTTGCAAAGCTATGATGGTCTCGCTGATGCTTCTGCTCTTTTCTCCAGCTGTGCCTTCTGACAACTCTGCTCTTCTACAAGAGAGGAGCACAGAAGAGGAGAGAATGGCTGATGTATTTCTGACAAGCTGGCTCCACCAGGTGAGACCACAGACTCGGAGCTGGGAGAAATCTCAGAGGTTGTCTCCTCTAAGCCCCGTATTTGGAGGAGGGGGACCCTGAAGTCTAGAGGACAGTGACTTTGCCGCCCAAGGGCCCTCTGAGCTGCAGTTCAAACTGTTTCTCCAAATCCAGTTTTCCTCCCATAGCACCCTCTGGCCTCTCATCAGCCATGGCCATTTTTTCATTCCTGAAATGACATTCTCGTTCTCTGATACATTTCGATTTACTCTCAGCATGGAACCCCAGTGACCTGGGGGCTGCATTTGCTGGGTATGCACCTGATTGCCTAGAATCCCTGTCCTTTTCCCCACAGCTTTCATTTGCCCAATCAGTACTATTTGCTTAGTAGTCAGCTACATGATATAAAAGAATGACCTTTTTACCATTCTTTATAAACAATATCCTACCTCCTGACTTTGAGCATTGGTACAGGCATGCCTGAAATGAACTCCCTCCTCAATGCTGCTTCTTAGAATCCTGAAGCCTTTCCTGATTCCTCTCCCCCATGCCTTGGATTTATTATTCTATGTACATTGTGTATAAATACACACATATACATATATATGTATGTGCATATAGATATATACCCATATGGTCTCCTCAGTAGATACTAGTTCCCTGAAGTTTGGGAATTTTCATTTTTTACTTTGTATCCTCAGTGCCATGCACAGTGCCTGGTTGTGAAGGATATTAAAGGCAAACAGAAGATTTTATAGTTGGTCCTGGAGGCACTAGGGAGTCATTGGAGGTTACTGAGTAAGAAGTTAACATGGTCAGGCCTGCCGTTTAGGAAGATTCTTTGACAGCAGGTTGGAGGATAGACTAGAGTGGGAAGAGATTTGAGGTGGAGAGACCAACTAGAAAAACCAGAAGCCCTAATTCTACTATGGTAAGTGGTTCATAAAGTCTTGTTGATCAGCTGACCCAGATAAACACTAAAGGGACCTGTGAGTTAGGATCATTTGAGTTTAATTGGTCAGAAACAATAAAATTTGTCTAATATTTGTTAGTTCCACTGTTGATTTTAAAAATCCAAAATAACTTGGCAGAAACATTTCACATTAGCTAAATTCATAGATGGAATAATGCATTATCAGCTGAGGAAATCTAGGTTTTTTCCCTCCCTGAGTATAAATGTTTTGGGTTTTTTTCCTGCCTGTTGGTTTGGTTTTGTATGTGTGCATCAGAAGTAGGTTTTAGCATCAGGGATGGGTGCCTAAGGAAAAAAAAATTGATGGATAAGTGAATGAAAAATCCAAAGAATGCACATAAAGCTCATCGATTGCTGAATGTCAGCTCTTATGAAAAGCAGCAAAGTAGAATATACAGACTCCCACCTCTAATGTTGGCTTTGTGACCCCCCAGTAAGTCACTTTACCTCTTTGAACCTATTTCTTTATCTGCAAAATGGGGTAATATTAGCACGTCAGCTTCAGTGAGATAATATATGTAAAATACTTTGTCCACTTAGAGTACCATAGAAATGTCAGCTAAAGACAAAACTTATTGGAGAACTGAATGCAGACTTAGGCAAGGTGAGGAGGGCAGTTGGAGTGAGACAAAGAGATATGAACTGAGTCAATTTTTGTAAGTAAAAATAAAATGTATGGAGGAATGGCAACTTTGAGCAAAGCCCAACATGATAGTTCTCTGGTGTTTCGTTAGATCATATGAGATCCCTGACTACAGTGGCCAGAGCCACTTGGGGTTGCTACATGAAGCAAGCACATTTTAATTTAGCAATATTAAGTTGGATAATAAGGAATACATTGCAAGGGAAAGTATGTGTTCTTTCATAGGAATGGTAATTAACTACCAAGAAGAGCATTCGCTGTGTTCCTCTGACTGGAAATTACTGCTGGCAGTGTTATTTGTGTTGTGTGTCTCATCAAACATATGTGGTTATGCTAGCTTTGGGATTTGTGGATTTAAGAGGAAGAGTTTAAGAGTGGCAAGGTGAGACTTAAACCATAGGGCAGTGCTCTGAATTGTGTGGTATAATTAATGTTAGAACTTAGAATACCCTTCAATTGAATCCCCATTCTGATTACATGACTGTGGGCAAATAATTTGTCTTCCCAGGGGCTCAATTTTCTCATCTGTAAGATGGGATTGTAAGTACTTTCTCTACCTACTTCACCACGTCAATGTGAGGAAAATGCTTTATAAACTAAAGGGTTGTAAGAGATGCATGGAAGAGAAGAAAGGGCAGAAAGAATCATAAACATATAGGACAATTGGAAAATGACACATTAAATTTATTACATATATTTACATATGTTTGGATATAAGTTATATGCATGCTTATTAGCATATTCTCATATGTTTAAAAGAAAAACAGGATATGTATAGATCCATAATAGTTATCCACAGGTTCATATACAACCCTATTTTTCTGTTGTGCTAAGTCTCTGGAAATGCCCATTTTATTCGGTGTTTATTAAGTTAGGATAAAATAAAAATATATCAGTGTGAGCTTTTCTTATGAGAAGTAGAGTCTAGTAGGTTCAAGTAAAGAATTTAGCACAGGGTCTGGCACATAGTAGGTGATTAATAAATGCTTATTCCCTTCCCTTTCCCTTAGTACTATGTAAAGCACATAATAAGTACTCTCAATATATACTTTCTTTTTTCAAAACTCTCAGTACTCTTAAGTACCAGTCTGTAAACTTCTGTTTAATTTCATCTTTCGATAACATCTGAGTGAGGGACAGCCTCTGGCTAAGCAGAAATGTCTTCTGTGTTTCAGGAGTCAGTGACATTCAAGGATGTGGCTGTGGATTTCACTCATGAAGAATGGCTGCACCTGAACCCTTCTCAGAAGGAGCTCTACAGGGATGTTATGCTGGAGAATTATAGGAACCTTGTATTCCTAGGTGAGAACAGCTTCCCGGTGACTCAGAAAATGTTCCCTGTGGTTCATTAGGCTGTGGTGCATAACAGAGAGAATAGAGAACCCTTATCTTTCTGCTCCCTGTTCTTAAATGACAGGTTTTTACTTTGTAAAATTGGGAAAAAAAGCCTATTCCCCATCCTTTATTGCCTTTTAGCGTTTCTTAAACCATCATTCGAGACAGGGTCACAACCCACAGTTGTAAGAAATACTGAAGGGATCACAAATGGACAAAGTTTTAAGAAGCCTGCTTTAGATCGAGGGTAATACCCCAGGGTAGATATCTAAACATGTCAAGGATTATGGTGTGTTTTTTTTTAAATAGGAAAAAGGACAAATGAAATTATTTCCTTTCAGATTCCAACCCCCCTTTATTAACTATACATTAATTAATATCCTCCTATCCATTGCTCTCCTATCCATACTCTTCCCTCCCAAAAAACCCCCCAACAACTCACAACATAAACAAACCTGCACCCTAGGAACACATTATAGTGCAGAGGTTCCCAAACTTATTTGGCCTATAGCCCCCTTTTAAAAAAAATTTACTCAGTGCCCCCCCTGGGGCTAGGTTAGCTTAGCCCTTGTTTTTATTCAGTGCCCCCAGCTGCCCCCAGGCTACTCCTATCAGCACACCTGTATCATTCCAGCACCCCCCAGGGGGGTGGTACTGCACACTTTGGGAACTTCTGTAGATCCATTTTCAGAGGTCTTGGTGTCACCCCCTGGTCATTCTATAATGCCTTCTTTTCCGTGGAGAATAATGGATTGTAATGGAATTAGGAAGTGATTCTCCATCCTTGGTACCATTTCATTTTTCATGAGTAGAGTATCCTCTTTCACTAGATGTGATATCCCAGCTGGAACAAAGGAAAACTACGTGGATGCTGGGGAGAGAAGATGCCAGAGGCCCCTATACAGGTGAGTGCAGGGGAATGAGGCACAAGGAGCTGTGACTTTAGGTCAGCTCTTAGTCAGTAAGAAGCTCCTGAGACACCTGTAGGGAACTCTCCTTCATGTCCTTGGCCTTGTAGAAGGGCTAAAACTGCTTAGCACAAACTCCCTTGTATTCCCAAATGAACATCAGATTCTTAATGGGTCACTTTTCTTGACTTATTCCTTCATGTTTGCCTCTATTCTCAGATAAAGCAGTGTCCTCAGCAAGAGAAATCTCTTTCTCATATTTCTGTCGAGTCAGAGCAGTGAGTCTGTTTCTATAAAGTTACACAGCAGGCATTACTTCACCCCCCCTTGTTGATCATTCCTAATAGATCTATAGCTCTGTCCTAGAACTTGATGTAGATACAAGATAAAGAAAAAATATATTCTTTACATTTCAGTTGAAATGGTTGAAAACTCAAGAGGGACTCAGGAAAGAGCAAATGATCATCCTTTCTTATATCACAGAAGGGACCCTAGCTTCTCAAAGGCTATGTTAGGGGATTGATTGTAATCTATAGCAGGTCTTGTCAAGCTTAAAAGCCTTCTAGTAGTAGCCCAGAGTGTCTATTGTTAATGGACCCACCCACTGTGTTGTGGTTTGTCCTTCCCTCTTGAAGAGGACCATGACATCAGGGAGATGATGACATGACCTTCAGTTGACTTTGATTTGAGTGAGGGAAGGGCTGTGTGAGGTCATCAGCCTCACTTTCTCCTCCAGAGCCATCTGGGTCCAGTGAATGAATATCAATCAGGATGACTA
This sequence comes from Gymnobelideus leadbeateri, assembly GCA_011680675.1. Taxonomy (NCBI): domain Eukaryota; kingdom Metazoa; phylum Chordata; class Mammalia; order Diprotodontia; family Petauridae; genus Gymnobelideus; species Gymnobelideus leadbeateri. Next base: position 606,589 of record WOXC01003655.1, on the reverse strand, counting down.
GAGATGGCCCCAATGGACCTAACTAGCGAGTTCAGAAAGGATTCTACTCAAAGTAGCCATGGGCTGATGAGGTTTTGGGCCACAGCAAGGCTAGAAGACCATCTGCTAAAGTGTAAGGGAATAGCAATCTTTAAAACAAGGACCCACACAGAGAAAATCATATCTCCACAGCACTTAAAGATGGCTTTTGGTCCCAAATTCCACCAAATTAAGGTCTTTTGATTGTGATTCTGTCTTCTAGAGTAGCAGCTACCCTTCATAGCTTGATGGCATCCTCACGTTTAACAAGCATTGTCTTCTCTGTCCTAAAGTGATCTGATAAGAATATTGACAAGGAGGGAACCGAGGCATTGTAGTAAGGAGGCACCAGAGACCTCCCATCAATTTCATATCAGTGCATTAAGCTTCAATCTTTAGGTAAGAGAGTTTGATCAGACACCTAGTAACAAATTCATCTCTCATCATCAAGGTTATCATGAAAGATTTTTAAAAATATGTTTGTGAAGGCAAGATATATCCCAGCTAGGCTATTCTCCTAATAGAGCAGAGGGACTTCCCACGTAGTTCAAGAAATGAGGCTTGTCTGCTATGGCTCAATTTCGTACTTTCTTTACTTGTTCTGTAATTTGAACAGGCTTTGATATCAAAGTCATAATCATAGCTGAGATTGGTATAACCAATGAGGATTGAAAAAGCACTCTGCATAAATTATCTCCTCTGATCCTGACAACAGCCCTGAGATGCCGTCACCTAGTTAAGTCAACAAGGTCCTGGTTTCCCAGGTCCAGAGGCTGAACAGCCAAAAAGTAAACTGAGCTCTTTTCTGATTCCAAAACCAACACTGCTCACCTTCCCCTACAACAGTGCTCTCCACTCCAGCCAGTTGGAGTTTTCAGAATCCACCTCTCATCTGCCTTTTACCATTTTTACAGAACATCCCCTTGTTCTCCATGATTTTTAGATTTTTAAACAGTAGATCCTCAGTCACATACACAAATCCCTTTAGGTAGGTAGGTGGCACAGTGTATAGAATGCTGGACTTAGAGTCAGGAAGATTTGAGTTCAGATGTGGCCTCAGATATATACTAGCTATGTGACCTTGGGCAAGTCACTTAACCTCTGTCTCCCTCAGTTTCTTTATCTATAAAATGGGACTGATAATATCATCTGTTTCCCAGGCACATGTTGAGAATCAAATGAGATATTATTTGTAAAGTATTTTGCAAACCTTAAAGCCGTATATTGTTGTTGTTATCATTTAGTTGTTTTCAGTTGTGACCGACTCTTTGTGGCTCCATTTAGTGTTTTCTTGGCAAAGATACTTTTGTATCTTTGTCATTTCCTTCTCCAGTTCATTTTGCAGACAGTGTGAAAGTGACTTGCCCAGGGTTATACATCAAGTAGATGTCAGCAGCCTGATTTGAACTAAGGAAGATGAGTCTGTTGTGCTATTATTAATATCCAGTGATGTCAGTTAGGAAGTGTCTGCTAAGTCCTTACTAGGTGCCAGGAACTGAACTGAGTGCTTGTGATACTAAAAGAAAGGGAAACCCCATTGCCTCAGGGAGCTCATTCTCTAACAGGGGAGACCATACAAATAACTATGGACCCGCAAGGTTTGTGCAGGGTAAGTGAGAAGTGGCTTCAGAGAGATGGCTCCCCATGGAGCTGGAAACAAGCAGGGGAGGCCTGGAGGAGGCTTCTTACTGGAGTGGGAATTTAGCAGCATCTTGAAGGCAACCGGGAAGGAGAGGAAAGGGGCAGCACCCCAGTGACAGGGGGCAGCCAGTGAAAAGGTATCACATTGAGAGATGGGAGGGACATGTTCAAGGAGTAACCTAAAGGTCAGGGTGATTGGCCTGTAGGGGATCTAGAAAAGAGTAGAGGGTGAGAAAGCTAGGGAGGTAGGAAGCTCTTAAGTAAGGAGGACCTTTAAAAGCCTAACAGAGAGTTAGATATTTGATTCTGGAGGTAATGGGACAGCACTGGAGTTGACTGAATAGATTTGCCCTTGAGGAAGATCACTTTGGCAGCTAATTGGAGGATGAACTGGAAAGGGGAGATTGGAGGCAGGGAAATCAACTAGAAGGCCATTGTAGTTTAGAATGAGGTATTAAGGGTCTATATGCAGGTGTCGACTGAGCGCAGAGAAGGGGATGTTGTGAGGTGTTGTGAAGGTAGAAATGGCGAGACTTGGCAGCTGATCTGCTGTATGTCAGGCCTCAGTGAAGCCAAGGCTTAACTTCCTCCTAGGATGTCTGAGAAGCAGTGTGTCTTTATGGGAAGAGTCATGGACTAAGTAGTCAGTAGATCCCAATTATAATCCCTGTCTTCCCTGTGTTCTCATTTTGGTCTTTGGAAAGTTACTTAAATACTCTGAGCCCCAGTTTCCTTATATAACATGATACCTGCCCTGCCTACTGCACAGGGTTCAAAGAACAAATAAAATTAATATGTAAAGTTCTTTGTAAATTCTAATCACTACAGTGTTTTAAGTGTGAGGGGTGTTTTGTTATTTGTTTTATGCTTTCAAGTTTGAAGATAATTATCTTTGATGAGAAAAAGGAAGAGTTTTGTTTTTGTTTTTTGGAGGCAATTGGGGTTAAGTGATTTATTTGCCCAGGGTCACACGGCTAGGAAGTGTCTGAGGCCACATTTGAACTCAGGTCCTCTTGACTCCAAAGCTGATGCTCCATCCATTGCACCATCTAGGTGCTCCAAGAAGGAACAGATTTGAATGTACAATATGCTTTCTTATAGAATTGAATGCACAAAATTACCTTCTAACAGGAAATGGAATAGTGATTTTTTTTCATGTATTTCAGATTGGGAAACTAAACTTGAAATGAAGAAACCAGTTGTACAGCTTGACATTAATATGGATAAATCATCCCTGGAAAAATACCCAAGGAATAGTTACCAGGATTCCACACTGGAAGAAGACTGGGACTTTGATGTTAAGAAATTTCCCAAGCATAATGATTTTAGAGAGTCATCTCACTATAATTCAAACCCTTTTCAAGATCATATAACAGATATCATAGAGAGAACTTATGGATATGATGAATATAGGAAAGCCTTCATCCATCTTACTAGGTATCAGGGAATTTATACTGGGGAGAAATTTCATAAATGTAAAGAATGTGGGAAATCTTTCACCTGCAGTTCATCTCTTAAGTATCACTATAAAATTCATACTGGAGAAAAACCTTATGAATGTGAAGAATGTGGAAAGGCCTTTATTCTCCGAGCACAACTTACATCACACCAGAGAATTCATTCAGGAGAGAAACCTTATGAATGTACTGAATGTGGCAAAGCTTTTAGGTCCAACTCATCTCTTACCTACCACCAGAAAATTCATACAGGTGAGAAACCTTATCCATGTAATGAATGTGGGAAGGCCTTCAGGTCAAAAACACAGCTCAATTCCCATCAGAGAATTCATACTGGAGAGAAACCTTATGAGTGTAATGAATGTGGTAAGACCTTTGCCCAGAGCACACCACTTACTACCCACAGGAGAATTCATACTGGAGAGAAACCTTATGAATGTAATGAATGTGGGAAGGCTTTTAGGTATAACTCATCCTTTATTTACCACCAGAGAATTCATACTGGAGAGAAATACTAATTTATTAAATACATAGAGGCCTTCCTTTGGGTAGAACATGCCTGCCTTCTTATCAGAAAATGCATATTAGCAAGGAACCTTATGAATGTAATCAGTGTTAGAAAGCCTTTAGCTGGAGAACACAACTAGCAAAATATTCATCCTAGGAAGATTTTTGGATGTGGAACAGCATTTATTTGAAGCTTATCCCTTACACTGGAAATATAAGCAAAAAAGCAGTTACAACAGGAGTCTCATGTTCATTTCTCCCACCATTTAGCAGTAAATGCTTTCTAAAAGGGTAATGTTATGAAACTCAGCAGCTACAACAAAGAAATGAGGGATAGCTCATGCACAAAACTGATATATTTAAGCCACATTTACTGGGTTGGAATTTTTGGTTGACTTCTTGACTTCATATGAAGATACAGAAATAGGAGTAAGTACCATCTGAGATGTAGGTCCACAGAGAAAGCAGTGGCCCAAAGGAAGATTGCTGATATTTCCTTATATATGGGAAAATCTTGCTTCCTCACATGGCATCCTTTGTGGCATCCTTTTCAGTTTTCCCTAGTTTCAGAATCTATACTGTATGGAACCTAGAGGCCAGGCTTATTTTTGTTTCCAGAGGACTGCAGAAACCTATCTACAGACAAAGGGGATATTTTGAAGGATCCCCTCAGCCTTAAGCAAAGTTAATAAGAACAAGACTTGAGGCATTTCTGACAAAAGCAAAAATCACTTATCTGTGTTTCTGTCTATAGATCTCCTTCTATACACACATATAGAGAAAATGTGTGTAGATATAGATATAGATATGTAGATATTGATATAAAGATATAATATAAATAGATGAAGAATTCCAAGAACATGCAAAAGCTTCTGTGAAGTAATGGAAGAAAAAAGTATAGCCTAAAGGATAGTATGCATGTTGACTATTACAATATAAATGAAGACAGCTTCAAAATGTGTAATGTGTGGTTATTTCATATATAGATATGTATATATATATATATATATATATATATATATATATATATATATATATATATATATAAAATATAAATGTTTTCCTAACTAAAATAACACAGTAGTGAATGGAAGCATACAAGACTTTAAGTGAAATAGAAAACAGAATCAACGGATCTAACATAAAGGGGAACGGGGGAAAATCCTTGCATCTCGTATTTCTAACGAAGGTCTGATGTCTAAATAAATGGGAAATTACACAACTATGTGACTGGGATCCATTCCTTACTATATTAGTGGTAAAAGAATATAGAGAAACATCTCAAAAGAATTGCAGGCTATTTTAAAGCAGGTGGAAAATTGTTCCATATCACTAATGATAAGAGAAATACAAGTCAAAACAAATCTGTAAGGTTTCACTTTACACACTCAGCAGATTAGCAAAGGTGCAAAAAAAAAGGATGGAAATAGTCAATGTTGGAGAGATTGTGAAAAAACAGGCACAATAATATGTTCCAACTATTCTGTAAAATAATTTTTAACTATGTGAAAAAGTGACTTACCTGTTCATACACTTTTACCAAGTTATGTTACCCTTAGGCTTATGATAAAGAGGTCATGGACAGAAAGAAAGAATCAATGTATATCAACATATTCATAGCACCACTTCTTTGTGGGTAGCAAAGAAGTAAATAAAAAGAACATGTCCATCCACTGAGGATGGCTAAGTAATTGTGGTACATACATGTAATGGAATATTATTGCCGTGTAAAAATTATGATTAGGAATGAAAAGAAACACTGGAATATTTTTTCTAAACAAATGCAGAATGGGGTAAGTAGAACCAAGAAAATAGAACTACAACAATGTAAATGGCAAAAAAAAAAAAAAAGAAATTGAAAATTGAATGCTCTGTGTAAATCTAATAACCAGTCCTTGCCTCTGGAGAAGAGATGAGGAAATAAATATTCCTCCTTTCATCGGTAGGTGGATAATGAGCTTGGGACATTGAATGTGCTATTAGATGTAGTCAATGTATTGAGTGGTTTTGTTCAATTTTCTTTTTTCTTGGAAGGCTCTCTAGGTAGAAGAGGAGAAAGGGTAATTGTTAAGAAAAGATGTGATATAAAAACAAAAGGCATCAATAAAATTTTCTTTAAAAGTAATTCATTTGTACCACTATGTAGGAGACAATCTCTTCATCTAATGGATAATAGTAGGTTATTTAGGCAAGTCTGCCATACTTTTGTGTAGACTATGAAAAAAGCCATAAAAGATTTCTTCACCCAAGAAAATGCAAGGATGGATTCTTATATATGTTTAAATTATTTCTGTTGGGTGAAAGGGCTTTCTTTCTGAGCAGAAGTTTTCCCTTTTTGTTTTTAAAGAAAATGTTTGAAATGAATTCATAATGGATTTTGGGGAGATGGTGGTCTCTTAAGACATAGCAGAGCCCAGATCCACCCAGTTAAGGTTCTAAAAATACACCAGAAGGAACAATGATAAAATCAAAGCAGACCAACTGTAAACTAGATCTGGTCAAAGACTGAATTTAAAAAAAAAAAAGATTGCTAGGGGTGTCTAGATGGTACAGTAAGAGCGCCATCCCTGGAGTTGGGACTACTGGGATTGGATCTGGCCTCAGAAAATGAGCACCCACACAAAAATAATGACTGGCCTGTGTAACCTTGAGCGAGTTACTTAACCCCCAATTGCTAAAAAAAAAAAAAAAAAAAAAATTGCTAAAATCTTGGGGAAGTATGTATCAGAGATAAACTGAGTAGGTATAAGGTGAAATGTGAATCAGCCCAGTTCCACATCAATGAAAAGGGTCAGAGCATTGGCCAGCACAAGCAATTCAGACACCATGATAGTGATTGTGTTTGATAGTATATGCCAATTTTCCAAATTACTAATTAACACAAAGGATGCATGTTTTTTTTTGGGGGGGGGTCTTCTGTTAATTATAGTATTCTACATTTTGGTAGGATTTTCCCTATTCCTCTG